>CAVNYN010202685.1:102122-147898 GCA_963692815.1 Nyctanthes arbor-tristis | reverse complement strand
CTTTGGCTATCAGTGAATTGACTTTGATTTGGCGTATCTGTACTTTTTTTTTTTTTAAAAATGCAGAGCATTCGGGGGAGATGTGCCGAGGAGACAACGAGCAGTGGTTTTTCTTCGTCCCGAACCAGGAAAGAGAAGCTCGGGGAGGGAGGCCGAGTCGGACGACGGCTTCCGGCTACTGGAAGGCCACTGGTTCTCCAAGCTATGTTTATTCATCTGATAGTAAGGTGATTGGAGTTAAGAAAAGCATGGTGTTCTACAAAGGCAAAGCCCCAACTGGAGCAAAAACAAAATGGAAAATGAATGAGTATAGAGCTATTAAGGAAGATTTCCCCACTTCAATTCCAAAGGTACAAATACTTGTAATTTTTCGATTTTGACATCGAACCCTTACCCTACCTCGTCTTTTCGTTAAAAAAATAATACGATTTTCTTTTTCTTTTCTGATCCATTCATTATGTAATTTGCAGTTGCGGCATGAACTGAGCCTGTGCCGAGTTTACGTGGTGTCCGGGAGTTGTCGAGCATTCGACCGACGCCCAACCGGACCACCGCCGCAGCCATCGGTGGAGGTGAATCAGGCTTTGATGCATTCTTCAGATCAAGGTTCAATGTCAGGAGAAAGCCATGCAGGAGCATCAGATTTGGAGATGATTTATTTAGAAAATTTACTAGATTGGAACAATGTGGAGTAGTTATAACATCTTTAGTGTTTTGATTTGGTTTTCACAATAACTTGTAACCTTTAGGACTAATTTGTTGTAACATAAAACTATGATACTTTTCATACAATGAAATTTCTTACATATTTTTCTCTCCAAAAATTTTGGTAGTTCCTGATCGATTGACCATCGTATTACTTTAAAAAGATGTGCGGAGAAAATTCCTTATATGTTCGCATCTCGGAATGTTAGTAGAAAGACTGTTGGGTATTAGCTCAAGATATAGAAGGATTTAGTTTTTCTTATGTTAGGAGATTGCAAATCAAGTTGCTCACGCTCTCGTTCGGACTGCCAGTTCCATGATAGATTCCATTGAATGGGATGCTTTTCCTCCAAATTTTATTCCCATGTATTTTTAAATGACGCAATGAATGAATAAAAGTTTTCCTTCTTAGAGAAAAAAAAAAAAAAACAAGAAAAGTTTCTTAGATGTTAATTAAATGATTCATATGAATGCTAAACAAACACTAAGGGATCCTTAATTGAACCAATTAATGTTTTCTTGAAGTTAGCAAGACAGGGACAGCCATTAATTTCATACCAAGCCTTGTTAATAGCCACTTGAAACCTTCGGTGGACCAGAAGGAAATCAAATCATGAATAATTTCCCCAAGCGTTGAGCTTCAAGAATCAAGGATATAAAGTTATATTAGTCTGGTTCTAATTAAAAAATGTGATCAATGCATTTCATTCTTGCTATATAGATGATCCAATTTAAAAATTGTAAAATTTTGACTTTTTTTTCTTTTGATACACGAGGATATATGGGACAAGCATGTGTGGTTCGAATTTAAGACCTCCTCCCTGAAACGTGAAAAAGCTAACTACTGTAGCACTTATTCAAACTACTTGATTTTCTTTATATTCAGTTATTTATAACAACTTGTGTTTTGTAAGAGACTCCTAATTGCACCTCTACTGGAGGCTTGTGTTCCAACCCTCACGACTCTTCACGCTTGTATCTCACAAAGCTGTGTTTACAAGTTTGAGCTTAAGACGCGTTCAACGTTTTTTCACGTTATACATTTTTTAAAATGATGATTACAACTTAATAAAAAGACAAATTGCATAGAGAATGGGTGACATGTTTTAGTTATGTCCCCTTCCAAGACCTGGTCCATGATCATGATACTTCCAATTTTTGTTAACGAATGATTTCCCTACTATTTCTTCCAATTATGTCATTATATCATTTTCCAAATTTGTAGTTATTAGATGTCCACGAATCAACGTATAGAACACGGTTAACAAGTCACTAGATTGTAACATGCCCTTGACTCTTTCCGTCTTCCAAACTTTTTCTTTCCTTCGGCTCATTGACGGCACGTTGGGGTGTCCTCTTTTGCCTAGTGAAATTAAAGTTGTGTCGTTCTCTCTTGAGAAAGTGACTTTTTTTAATCGAGAAATAAACGAAGATGGATCAAAATGAATCCAGTACTTTGTTGATAATTTTATTTTATGGTGCAATTCGGTACGTGTATTTTACCAAAAATTGGTAAATAATTATTTTCTTCATTTCAGTTTTTTTTTTTTTTTGAATTACAAGGGAATTGAAGAGGAGGGGAATCAAATCCTGATCTAGGGTGTGGAATGCTAACACAGATGTTATTGGACCACATGGGCCTTGGCTTGATTTCAGATTTTTAAATTAATTAATTAATTCCACATGATTTCATGGTGTTAGTATAATTTAGATTTTTTATTTTTTTTCTTTGGAAAATCATGACTAAACTTACTAATTACGAAACTACATATATAGGAAATATATACATGTGGGTGCTAATTTTTTTGAGTAATATCGATGATAGTCGTCATCATCATCTATGATATCTTTTGTACCGCGATTTTCCTTCACATTTTCTAGGGTGAAATTTGTGGTCAATCTATTTTCTTTTCTTTTTTTTTTAAGAATTAATTCAGATTTAGATTGGTTGTTAAAATATATAAGATATTCTTATATAGAATCTTCTATTTATGGATGACCTAATTATAGTCAATCAATGACAAGTTTTCCAAATTTCTTTCAATCTCTTCTCATTATTTGTTGTCAATTTAAAGATCTAATTGAATCAAATATTCAAATTATTTTCTAGGCCCTTAAATTTCTTAAATTTCGAAACCTGATTTTGTCTTTTTCTTCTTTTTCTTCTTCTTTCTTTTTTTTTTTTTTTTGGCATAAACTTTAAAATTTTAGTAAATTTTTATGAAAATCACTATCAAATTTTTAAAATGATGTCGTACATTATATGGGTATGACAACAACAATTCTATTATAAATGAGTGTTCAATTAAAATTTTCAAAATTTGAATAAGTTTAATTTGTATGATATTTTTTTGCTTTTTCTTTCTTTGTTATTTTTATTTTTCATATGTCTTCTTCATGTGACAAGTGTTTTACTTATGTTGTGCACTTATTGGCAACTCATTGTTCAACTTATTATTAATTAGAATATTTTTATAAGTTGTTTTTTTCGTACATCGCACAAGTGAAAGAGCAGTTATTATTATTTGATATTACATAAGGGATTTTAAGGGTGGAGAATTAAACCCTTGAATAAGGGTTAAGAACCTAATTAGAACATCATTAGACCACATGAGTCTTGGTATTATTATTACACATACATCTCTATTAAAAATTGGTTTGCACGTGATATAGTAAATTATAAAATCAGCAAAGTGAGTGCATGCTATTGCACGATCCCTCCGTCCCATACAGATATTCCCATTTGATTTTTCACACAGATTAAGAAAACCTAATTAATGTTATTGAAAATGTACAATTTAAGAATATATTTCATTATATACACTTTACTTAATATTTCACTTTATTTCCTTTTTTATTGTTGATTTCCATGTGCGATAAATAACGGTATATTAGAAAATTAAAAATTCAATTAAGAAACATGGAATATAATTTGAGATAGATATAAAAGGAAACAGAAAATATCTAGGACGGAGGGAGTATTTGATTTAATTGGTCTAATTATCAGTTAATAATGTCAAAACAATCATTCAGTTTTATTATTACGGGGTTTTCTCCTGCCAGTAAAACCTATCCTTGTCAAGTTGAACAGCTTGCACTTTGCATATGGTGGCTACACTAATGTTACCATTTGAATTTCATTCATATATGTTTTGTATTAATAATTTGTCAAACTTTATTGCAAGGGCAGAGCCAGGCACTGTTAGAGAGGTGGGCCGAAAGGGTAAGCCTTATAATACATACGACTTAGTTACCCTTTATATATAATTTCTTTTATAAGCTGAAAAAGTATTTTCCCAATTTGAAAGGGTTGGGGGATAGGCCTACCCATGGCTACGCCATTGCTTTATTGCATTTTATTATCTTTAAACTCTATTTGCTTGTCTTTAAAACCCGCAATATAATTTCTCAACGAACCAATATCTGCAAAATTTAGGTTGATAATAAAAATAATAATAAGTGACGCAGTGGTTAGGTACTCACGTTCCAAGCAAGAGATTGAGTTTGAACCACACCTACCCCTCCTCGAATTTTCCTTTCCTCCCTTATGTGTCCCCCTTATATAAAAATAATAATTAATAATAAACAACGTTTTGTTAACTATAGTTTATGGAAAAAAACTGGGGCGTTTATTTAATTGACCTCATCAAATACTGAAATTATTTGAATGACCTTCCACTACTAATTTGAGGCTAAATGACCTTCTTGTATAATTAATAGTAAAATTGACATAGCAAATGTCTAAAATATCCTTGAATGGAAAAATACTATATTGTCCTTTGAACTTATTTTTAGGATTCGCTAATTCACTGGGAATTGTTTCCAATCACGTTAGTCAATTTCCCTCCAATTAGTTCTTCAAGTGCTATTATTTCATCTCTCTTTGGTTCCAGAAAAGACTTCAAATTCATATTATTGACTACCTTTTTGGGTAGTTGATGATCAACGGCATAGCGAATGACCCATATGACATAAAATTTTTAGACAGTTTTGGTCCTTTTGAAGAATGGTGAAAAGAGGTGAAAATTTTAGGTTATTAGGCATGTATTCTTGCTATTTTTATTTCATAATCGTTTATCTTCTTATAATTTTAGTTTTCTTATGATATAAAAATTACAACCTTTAAATGTACGATATAACGAATGTACAGTCCGATCTACTATGAAAAACGATACTGCAGTCGCGGTATCTATTGAAATAATCTCAAGTCCTTTATTCGTGGGCTTTGTTGCTATTTTATTCCATAATTGTTTGGTTCCCATGATTGTAGTTTTGTTGTGATATTGAAATCTCATCCGTTATATATATTGACCATAATGAAACTGCAATCCTGACTTCTATGCATAACGTTACTTGCATTGGTTTATGCATCCATCATTTTTTTAGGCCATTCAAGGTATCAAATTATCTCATCTCTCTATAAATAGTAATATGCTTAACGATACGCTAAACTTTGTAAGTTGTTACAAGCATTTTGATGGATCATGACAGAAGTGTCGTTCATTAGTATCAAGTATCGTTTTGGGTATTTCTCATCGTTTAAATCATTCTCTAAATTGAATTAACTTAATTACTCCAGATAATGATGATTATAATGGTGCATGGTCAACTCGTGATTTTCACAAGCGTTTTGAGATATGCAAAACTACATAATCATTCATTTCTGAGATGTATCGTTTCGTCTATTTATGATTGTTTAGGCTATTCAAAACATCAAATCATCTTATCACTATATAAAAGGTAATACACCTAACAACAAGATTTTGTTCATGCTTATCAAGTATCGCTTTTTGTTTTTGTGATCGTTTAATTGTCGAGAGCATCATTTTGCCTATTTGAGATTGTTTAAACTATTTAAAGTATCAAATTATCTTATTATTCTATAAAAGGTAATACGTCAAATAACACGCTAAATTTTGTAAGTTGTGGAAATACTTTAACGTAGCACAACACAACTGTCATTCCTGCTTATCAAGTATTTTTTTGATTTTTGTAATTGTTTAATTGTTGTCTGTATCAAATTTTCTTACCTATTATAGATAGTGATGTGTATAACAATCCATGTTAAGTTCATGGTTTGTTGCAAGTATTTTGAAAGTATCATTTTGCCTATTTGTGATTGTTTAGACAATTCAAAGTATTAAATTATCTTACCACTTTATAAAAGGTAATATGTCTAGTAATATGCTAAGTTTCGTAAGTTGTTAGAAGTAACGCGTCACGACACAACTGTCATTCTTGCTTATCAAGTATCATTTTTTTTTTTGGTAATCGCTTAATCATTGTCTACATCAAATTACCTTATCTATTATATATAGTAATGTGTATAACAATCCATATTATGTTCGGGGTTTGTTGCAAGTGTTTTGAGAGTATTGTTTTGCGTATTTGAGATTCTTTTGACTATTCAAAGTATTAAATTATCTTATCACTCTAAAAAATATAATATACCTAGCAACACACTAAGTTTTGTAAGTTGTTGGAAAAATTTTAACGTATCATGATACAACTGCCATTCTTGATTATCAAGTATCGTTTTAAGATTTTGTGATCATTAAACCGTTGTCAACGTCAAGTTACCTTATTTACTCTAGCTACTTATGTGTATAACAATGCATGTAATGTTAATGATTGTTGCAAGCATTTTCAGAGATGTATAACTACATAGTTGTTCCTTTTGAAAAAATGTCATTTCACCTATTTGTAATTGTTTAGGCGACTTAACAGTCCAAATTATCCTATCTCGCTATAAAAGATAATATGCTTAACGATACGCTAAAGTCTATAAATTGTTGCAAGCACTTTAACATATCATAATAGAACTGTCATTCCTCCAGATCAAGTATTGTTTTGTGTATTCCTAACATTTAAATCGTTCTCTACGAGTTAGCTCATCTTCTCTACATAGCAATCTGTAGGCTAGTGTGCCCTTTTAGAGATGTTCACGTACGTAACAGTTCCCTTTATAGAAGCTTTGTTTCCGATGCTTGTCATTCTTGAAGCCATTCAAATAACGACTGCTTAGTCGTGACATATATAAAATAACAAGACATGTATCGTTGCAATTTATTTTAAAAAAACGGTTAGCGAATACCAAGAATACTCACTGAAGCAAAATGACTATTCAGTCTGACACGTATAAAATAGCAAAACATGTATTATTACAACCTACTTGGAAAAGAAACTGTTAGCAAACATTAGGTAGTTAATAGAGTAAAACAAATGTTCAATCGTGACATATACAAAATAACGAGACATGTATCCTTACAACCTATTTGAAAAAAGTAACTATTAGAAACATTCAGATTAGTCACTAGAGTAAAACGATTGTTCAGTCGTGACACGTGTAAAATAACGAAATATGTATTATTACAACCTACAACAAACAATTATGAAAAGTAAATGAAGCAAAACGACTGTTTAGTCGCGACACATATAAAATAATGAGACATGTACCTTTACAACCTATTTGGAAAAAGTAACTGTTCACAACATTAAGAGTAGTCAATAGAGTAAAACAATTGCTCGGTTGTGACACGTACAAAATAACGAGACATGTATCGTTACAACCTATTTCAAAAGACAATGTTAGTAAATACCAAGAAAAGTCACTGGAGCAAAACAACTATTTAGCCGTGACAACTACAAAATAACGATACATGTAACGTTACAACCTATTTGTAAAAAGTAACTGTTAGCAAACATTAAGAGTAGTTAAAGGAGCAAAACGACTGTTCAGTCGTGACACATATAAAATAACAAGACATGCATCATTACAACTTATTTCAAAAGACAACTATTAGTAAATACCAAGAATAGTCACTGGAGCAAAATGACTATTCAGTTGTGACATGTACAGAATAACAAAACACGTATCGTTACAACCCATTTGAAAAAAGTAACTGTTAACAAATATTAAGAGTAGTCAATAGAGTAAAACGACTATTCAGTCATGATACATACAAAATAACGAGACATATATTGTTACAATATATTTCAAAAGGCAACTGTTAGCAAATACAAAGAATAGTCACTAGAGCAAAACGACTGTTCAGTTATGGCACGTACAAAATAACGAAACATGTAATGTGATTTGTTACAAGTGTTTTAAGGAGGTCGGTAATACTTGTAGGGTTCATGTTATATACCAAAACAACATTTGTGATGCGTAAAAGTATAATGAAACATGTCCTTTGTTACTCCTTATTTACTATAAATCACAAATTGCGGGGTTATTTTTTGTGTCATTATGTCTATTTCACAAGTACCTTAAGGGGTATTATCATCTCTAAGGTTTAAATAAGCATAATGACTGTTGAGTCGTGATGTCTATAAAGAACAAATGATGTATCGTTTTCCCTTATTCACTGGAAAATTATATTTGCTCTAAAAAGTTTTCTTTCATTATATTCATTTCATCAATTTTAAAGAATTTGAGGGTTAGCAAACACCTCCAATTGTTAAATGGAGCAAAAAGATTGTAGAGTCGTAAAACATATTAAATAACAATACATATATCATTACAACTTGTAAACTGAATAAATGGGCATCTTAGCATGAGCAGAATAATAAGTAACAGCTGCCCCGTGGGACAGAGCTCAAATGGGAGAAACAATCAGCAAAGTCTTGCTTCCAGCGGCAAGGTGGGGGTTCAACTCCTGCTGGGCGCAAATTCAAAATATTTACATCGGTTTAGAGGAGGGCCCTTTATGCGCAGAAGTGTACAGGCGGATGCTGGAACCTGTACTCAGTTGAGGCATATCCCACGATTTACCTCTTTTAGGGTTCTAAGGGCGGGGTCCTGAAGGCCCAAGAATAGTCTGGTGAAGCTAGGATACCTGGTGCTAATCAACAAAAAGGAAAAAAAAAAAAGGGAAAAAGAAACAGTCTGTGCCTAAGCAGGCAGTGAGTTAGAGCTCTAGCCCGACCCCTCCAAGGGGAAATTATTAGACACACGGTCGTGAAGGCAAAATTAAATAGTTGATAGCATAATTAATTGACGTAGAATTTGTTTTTCCACAATGGTATAATTACAGTATCTTGTACAATTATATGAGAAAAATCTGTCAAACAACTAATTAATGCTGTCATTTTTAATGGAAAAGTCGAGATAGCCAGTTAGGTGCAAACTTATTGGATTTTGCTATATTCTTGTTTGTTTGTGTTATATGGTAGATGTAATCATCATTGCAAGTTTAATTACCGAAACTTGGACCCATATTCCCTATCAACAATGGCAAAGACAAAATATTAATACAAAGAAGAAGCCGTAGATACAGAGACTGTAGAAGAAACGATTATTATGTAATGATGATGAACTATATTCAATTGAATGGATGAACTTTTTGAACATAGGAGTAACCAGTAAACAAGTTCTTGATCTCCAAGACTACAAGTAAAAAGAAAGAATTCACTGAAATTGCAATTACAGGGAAGAAATAATTCTAGAAACTGACAACGCATCCATAGACATCGGTGGCTCAATCCATATTCATCCTCTTTGTTGTTGCTGAGGCCGAGATAGCGGAGGTGATGTCGGTGCATTCTGAGCCTCGTCTGAACAATTTTTCCAGTGGGAGAACGTTATATCTTGAGATACTTGTCTCTGTTCGAGGGAAGTTCGATCGCAAGCTTGATGAACTGATATGGAAGGAGATTATCACCGAGCATTGTTTCTCAGTTTTGTTCCTCTACTATGGTATTACTATGATGATCATGATCACGTGGGCGGGAATTTGATTCTTGGCCCTGGGCAGTATCCTTTTCCGGTGAGGTTGTGGTGTCAAAGGAGAAGATGAAATCAAGTGCGAGAATCATAGAACATTATTTGACCATTGGAATGGGTTGTGATACCAACATTATGATCATATAACTATGTACTAACATTATGATTATACGACTACATACAGACCTTATGATCATACAACTATGATCACTTATGATCATAGAAACTAAAAATGATCATATTATTATGGCAGTTATTTAAACTCTATCGAAAGAGAATCGGTAGTTAAGCATCAACTAGCTAATGACAGTTGTTAAGCAGTTAATTAACTATCTTTTACCTGCCTATATATATCGAGTTAAATTAAACATAATGGATGATGAATTTTTCCTTTAATTCTCTTACCATAAAACATAACACAATTATTAAGTCAGAAAACTACCAAATAAACGATATAGAATCATTTGGCTTCGTCTGTGGAAAAGATATCATCTTGCCATGTTCGTTCCGCGTCGCCGACACCGGAATGAAGGACCACCACCAAAAAATATAGATCTTCCACGGGAGAATGTGAAACCTCCTGCAGTAGATATCTTTGTAACTTGTGACCAATTTGATCAACGCCTAAATGCTCTTCAAATGCAAGTGCAAAAACGTTGGATCATTGTTGCAAAATCAGCAAATACCTCCGTTTCCTCCTCCAGTAGCACATGAAACATCTGTTTCTCTTCCCGATGCCTGAGCGTCTACTCAGGTTGTTGACTCAGTCTCTGGGGCTGATCATACAGCCACCGCTATGGCCACCCCTACCCTTGGTACTCCTCTTGAAACATAACTTGAAGATTTGGTAAACAAAAAATTGGAAAATGCCATTATGAGGAAAAAAGGTCAACGACAAGTTATTGTCAAAGAGAGACTCTTTTTAGAAGAGATCATGCAAGTTCCTCTTCCTTTTAACTTTAAGATGCCACGCATGGATAAATATGATGGTACAACCACCCCAATTGACCATTTGTGTACTTATCAAGATTTAACACGATTGCATAGGATGGTCGACGCTGTGGCTTGTCGTGCTTTCCGTTCTACTCTCCGCAAAAAAACAAGATATTGGTATGATACTCTGAATCCTAAATCAATCAGGTCATTTTCAGACTTTGCTACCAAATTTGCAGCCTTTTTTGCAAGTAGTGCTCGACAAAAGAAGACAACAATAGGACTAATGAAAATCATTCAAGGAAAATATGAAGCACTCTGCGAGGAGTGATAGATTTGTAGATGTCTTCAATAGTGACAGCCATGGTGAATGGCCTTCGCAATCATGGTTTCAAAACTTCTCTTTCTAAATGGGCATCAAAAACTATGACGGAATTATTGACTCGAAGTGAGAAGTACATTGATTGCGAAGAAACGATGCAAGTAAAGATCGGAAGAGCACACGTCCTGTTGACTCTAATAAATGAAAAATAGAGGTCATACCTAACAAGAAGGACAAACATCCTCGACAAGATCATTATTTTTTATCATCTAGAGATCTTCATACTGATCACCATCGTAGCAAAGACAAATGGTCACTCCTGCTCATCAGCATAGCAAGGACAATACTTTGATTATCATAAAGATCATGGTCATGATACATGTATAGCATTGAAAGATAAAGTTTAAAAGTTGACTGATCGGGGAGTGCTCAACAAGTTCCTCGCCTGAGCTTTAGATCATATGCTGCGTACAACATGATGCGGCATTTATATCATGATACAATATAGAGCATTTACATTATCGTTTTAACGATGATGCTCGGCCGAGCATAATCTCAAAAAGACTCGAACAATTGATATAATTGTTTTTTGGGTTAATTGCACAAAAAGTCCCTAACATTTGGGTTTAGAATCGAATAGGTCTCCAATCTTTTTTTCACTCGCCTGGGTCTCTAATCTTTCATAAATGCACACAATAGGTCCCTCTTGTCACTATTCCCTCAAGTTTTCATATAAAATAACGAATATGCCCTTTAACCTTTTAATTTTAAAAACAAAACATTTAAAAATATTAAAAATAATAAAAAAATTAAAAAAAAACACCCACCCACCCACACACCCACCCCAGCCTCCCCTCCCCTCCCAAGAGGCCCACCGAAAATGGCTGCTGGAGCCATTTCGGGCCGCCAAAAAACTGCCGGAAACGACAGGAAACCTGCTCTTGGTTTGGTGGGGTGGGGTGGGGTGCTTGGGTGGGTGGGTGTTTTGTTTTTTTATTATTTTTAATATTTTTAAATGTTTTGTTTTTAAAATTAAAAGGCTAAAGGGCACAATCGTCATTTTATATGAAAACTTGAGGGAATAGTGACAAGAGGGACCTATTGTGCTTATTTATGAAAGGTTGGGGACCCAGGCGAGTGAAAAAAAGGTTAGGGACCTATCCGATTCTAAACCCAAAGATTGAGGACCTTTTGTGAAATTGACCCTTTTTTTTCGAGCATGTCTTTTGTAGACTATAAAGAAAGACTTTATTTACCATAGTTCTCGTAAAGTGAGGACAAAACATGATTTATTCGACATTCAACATGATTTGGTGGATAATATGCGTTTATGAGCAAAATGATCACCAAGCAAAATGTTTCTTAGCAAAATTTAACAAGCACCAGGCAACGAGATGAGCAAAATGATCGATAAGCAAAATCTTCTGAGCAAAATTTAACGAGCATCAAGAAACGAGCAAAACTTTTTTGAACAAAAATCCATCAACGAGCAAAATTTGTTCGAGCCAAAATCCGCATTATCCAATGAACAAAAATCATGGAAAATAATCAATGGTCAGAGATGATTTTAAACAATTCACACGGGTTAAGAAGACATGATTAAGGTATTTTAATCCTTATTATCAAAGAAAATTGCAAATGCTCAAAATATCTTTGCCAAATACTCTTATTTAATCAAACGATCATTCGACAATTTCGTAGGGGACTAATGATACCAACATTATGATCATATAACTATGAACCAATATTATGATCATACGACTATATATGATCACTTATGATCATATAAACTAAAAATGATCATATTATCATGGTAGTTATTTAAACTCTATCCAAAGAGATTCGGTAGTGAAGCATCAACTAATTAGTGGCAGTTGTTAAGCAGTTAATTAACTACCTTTTACCTGTCTATATACATCGAGTTAAATTAAACAGAAAGAGATGATGAATTTTCCCTTTAATTCTCTTACTATAAAACATAACACAATTATTACGTCAGAAAACCACCAGATAAACAATATAGAATCAGGTGGGTAATCTCCATATGAAAATTTCAAACCATTTTGCATATCAAAAAACGGCAAGACAACCTGGTATCCATATGAAAAATAGATGAAGAACTGGGGATGAAGGTGAACAGTGAACACCATGTTTGGGAATTGCGGTGTAGATGGTTGAGGATGTGCTAGTAAATTTGCATTTATATTAATTTTGATTTGGCTCTTCCGATCTTTTTTAGTGAAAGGTCATTGGGCCAATTTTTGTATTATTGAGGGTCACTTGAGCCAATTCCCCAAAAAGAAAAAAGTCCAATGCAAATGAACTCTAGTGGTCGTGCCAACTTACCTTATCTTTTTTGATGAGTTTCAAACATTTTACACATTTAAATTGACACGAAAATTCCTCAACTGACCTGAAGCCAATTATTTTGATTGGACTGATTGAACATCTAATCTATAATAATAGATTTCAAAAACACGAATACCAAAATCCCACCCCCCCCCCTTCAAAAAAAAAAGAAAAAAAGAAAAAGTCCCACTCATTCATCCATCATCTCTTTGGCCTAAATAATACTGTACCCATAGTGGACTGCTGGTGACAAACCACAATGATATATCCCACAGTTTCATAATTGTATTTAGTGCATTATATTGAGTAAGTTGGTGGCTTTGATATAGTTTCACTATTAAGTGTTGTCGGGCTTTAACTGGAGATTTGCCCTCTTGAATAATCGACCTAATTTACCCTTTTTCTCCATAAGCAGCACCACATCAACATGAATCCTATGTTCTGAATGTTAAATATGGGAAACTCCAAAATTTTGGCCTTGTGACTCTCTCTGGTCAGTATAATTTCATATGATAATACTCATTTATTGTCATGATATTATTACTGACTATAAGAGAGGTTTTCTCCCTTACAAGTCCAACAAAACATGCATATACTTGTATGTCCCTCCCCTCTTACTTCATAGTCTCCACTCTTCTCTTCTTCTCCTCCTTCATTTTATTCTTGCGGTCAGAAATATGAAGTCAAATCAGGCGCCGTGTACGAAGCCGGACTACCAATGGAAATCAGCCATATCACGTGTGATCTGCCTCAATAGACGTTAAAACTATATATTAGTATAACAATAGTGTAATATAGTGATAAATATTAACATTGCTACATAACATTAATCTTATTGACGTGACATTATCAACTGGCCATTAAGATGATCAAGTTAATAAGTAATTGAGTATGATATTGTTAGATAACTGAAAATTCACTCTTTTGTAGTTCAATGAATTGAAATTTACATTCCTTATATTGAATTCCACAACAAGATAGAAAGACCCTTTGGACTCTTTGTAGGTGTAGTTTTGGTGCGCCTGCAGGAAGTGGAATTGTTTAATGCCCATTCCCATTCTTTGCTAAACTAGAAATTTGTTTTTATTCGGTACGGTCCAAAGTGGGCACAGAAAGAATCAGGTGACTGTATTCTTCTATTATGATTCCTCTGCAACCAATTTCCCGAATTTCTCACGTTCTTATAAGAATCTGCTTCTCCCCTTTCTCTTTGGCTACCCTTTTTGTTTTTTCTAATGGGAACTCTTTTCCGGCCTTCTCCAGTTCCCCTACTCTGCTCTTCAAGGCCAAAGTCTCCATTTTTACATCCAATTCCTAGATTCCCTTCAAGAAAATTTCATCAGAGAGTTCAAAGCAGCAAATTTTCTAACTTTCTTGATTTGGAACCTGTAGCACAACCAGAAACTTTAGATTTTGATCTCCCATGGTTCCATCCCTCTGATCGACATAGCTTTGATGTGATCATCATTGGTTCAGGTCCAGCCGGGCTTCGGCTTGCCGAAAAGGTGTCCCGGTATGGGATTAAGGTATGTTGTGTTGATCCTTCACCCCTTTCTATGTGGCCTAATAACTATGGTGTGTGGGTTGATGAATTTAAGAGTTTAGGACTTGAAGATTGTTTGGACAAGACGTGGCCTATGACTAGTGTTATTATTGATGATCACAAAACGAGGTACTTGGATCGCGCCTATGGTCGAGTTAGTAGAAAGGAATTGAAGTTGAAATTGTTAGGTGGGTGTGTGGCAAATAGTGTCAAATTCCATAAGGCCAAAGTTTGGGATGTAGAGCACGAGGAGTTTGAGTCTTGGATTGTTTGTGATAACGGGGTGAAATTAAAAGCAAGCCTAATTGTTGATGCAAGTGGTTTTGGAAGTACATTGATTGAATATGACAAGCCAAGAAATCAGGGCTTTCAAATTGCTCATGGTATATTAGCCCAAGTGGATGGTCATCCATTTGATTTGGATAAAATGGTTCTCATGGATTGGAGGGATTCTCATCTTGGGAATGAGCCATATTTACGTGTGAACAATTCAAAATTGCCGACTTTTCTGTATGTGATGCCATTTGATTCAAATCTGGTATTCTTAGAAGAAACTTCTCTTGTTAGCAGGCCTGTTTTGTCATACATGGAGGTCAAGAAACGAATGGTGGCAAGGCTAAGGCATTTAGGGATAAAGGTGCGGAGTGTGATTGAGGACGAGAAGTGCTTGATCCCAATGGGAGGTCCCCTTCCACAGATCCCTCAAAGGCTGATGGCAATTGGTGGAAATTCAGGGACGGTTCATCCTTCAACTGGCTACTTGGTGGCTCGAACAATGGCACTTGCCCCAGTTCTGGCCGAGGCCATTGCTGAGTGCCTTGGCTCAACCAGAATGATCAGGGGAATGCCGCTTTGTCATAAAGTGTGGAACGGCTTATGGCCAGTTGAGAGAAGGTGCACCAGGGAATGTTACAGATTTGGGATGGAGACACTATTGCGACTCGATTTGAAGGGAACCAGGAACTTTTTCGATGCGTTCTTTAGTCTTGATCCTCATTATTGGCATGGGTACATGAGCTCAAGATTATCTGTTGGAGAGCTTGCAATGCTTAGCCTCTCACTCTTTGGCCATGCCTCGAGCTCTTCCAAGTTAGATATCGTGACAAAGTGCCCCGCACCTCTGGTTAAATTGATGGGCAATCTGGCACTTGAAAACATTTGACATAGTTATTCTTTTCAAATGATCAAAGGAAACAGAGATTGAGCCTCCAGAGGAATGTATTCTGGATTTGCTACCTTCTTTTACCTACTTATTTGTAACTTTGTACTATTTCTTAAGGGCTGTGCCCCAGTATATGTAATTTAGCAAATGAGTTTTGGTTGGAAAAGGATATAACTTCTTTATCGTCTGTTAAACAGAACTTGAAGCATCTGACCCAATTTATGGTTTCGAATATCTACCTTAGCTCAATCGAGGAGACACCCATGTCCATAACTTTCCTCGACTCAGATTTAAAACTGAACTTCCAAGCTTCAGAATTGGCTTTCTATTGGTATGCACTCATTATTCTTTTAGGGTAAACCTAGTACTCAAAATTATGAGATTCTGTTAAAAAAAACTAGATAAGGTTCTTTCCTGTTATTAGAAGCGTCTAAGGAACTACATTATAATGAACCGAGATGATAGAGAGCACGAATGAAGTATACCTGATTTAATGATCATTAACTACATTAACATTACAATCTTCTTCATATGTTTATTTTAGCAACGTGGTAGAATTCTTGGACCGAGGTTAACTTAAAGTAAGCCAGACCATATGGGAGAGTATTGGATGACATGAACAAAGAAAAAGAGCTTAGGATAGTTTTACTTTACTAACTAATCCTACGTACCACTGCATACCAAACGAGGACGAATTTTCTCGGCCTAGGATATCTGGAGAAGGAGGCTGGCTGCTAAAGTATAATCATTACCAGAATCCTTGGTTTGAGGTGGAGCAAGTTAGTAACAACTCCATGCAAGAACCAACTTTCCAACAACAGAGAATATTATTAGGTATCAAAACTAATCCATTAGTTAACTGCTCTGTGTCTTTCACTTTCTTTGCCTATATAATTCTTAGCCAGCCATTTCCGTGTCCATCACAAATCAAGCATTCAATTTCCTTCCCAATCTCCCGATATTAAAGAGTTTGTTGTTTTCTAAACATGGATTCGAGAAAGAGCAGTGGTGAAACAGCTATTAACATTACAGAGTCGAAATCCAGCAAAGGCTTGGCTCCCACAACTTATACCGCTACTACAAAGGCAACTCCATATCAGCAAGGGGGATGGAAAAGAGGCGTTTCCATATTCGATTTCATATTAAGGATTTGTGCCCTTGTGGCCAGCTTAGCTGCTGCGATCTACCATGGGAACCTCTGATCAAACTCTTCCTTTCTTCAACCAGTTTTTCCAGTTCAATGCAAGTTACGATGACATCACAACTTTCACGTAAGCTCATCGTCTTGACTTTATATTTCACTTCGTATTCATTTCTCTAAAGTTCCCACTCGTTTAGGGAGATCGCAAGGAATTTACCTGCTGATATACCACTGTTAATGCAAGTTTTTCAACTGATAATATGATGAATGCAGATTCTTTGTGGTGGCAAATGCTATAGCTAGTGGCTATTTGGTACTTTCCCTGCCTTTCTCCATTGTCTGCATTGTCCGTCCACGTGCTGCCGGAGTCAAACTCCTCCTCCTCATTTTGGACACAGTAAGTCGTTAAAAGCATATTTGGTATGCAGTACTGGGTATTGGATATTACTCCTGAGTCTTGACTCATAGAGCGATACAAACAAAATTTAAGCTCCCTTTCAACTTTAAAAGACTCGTTTAAATGATCTTCAAAACTTTGATGGATGAAGTCATGAATCCTGCAGGTGATGTTGGCTTTTACCATTGCTGCTGCCGCCGCGGCTGCAGCCATAGTGTATTTGGCTCACAATGGAAATTCCAACACAAATTGGTTTGCTATCTGCAACCAGTTCACTGATTTCTGCCAGAAAGTTAGCGGCGCGGTGGTGGCTTCGTTTATCGCGGCTGCCATCTTCATGCTCATGATCATGCTTTCCGGTGTGGCTCTTCAGAGGCACTAATCGAGAATGACACTCTTGCCGTTTTCTATGCATTGTTGTTTGTTGTTGTCGTCATCGTTGTTGTTGTTATTGTTTCATTTCCAACTTCTGTCTACGAGGAGGGAGAAAAAAGGTGTCCCATTCATTTATCATTAAATGGAGGATTTCAATGTTTTATAACCATGTAATTTGGAATGATTGGATAAAAGCCCTGTTTTTTTCATCTTCTTTTACCTTTGATGAGGGGTGGAGGAGCATCAATTTGCATAAAGAATGTGTTAAAGCATTATGTGAAATATGCATTCACGTTATGGCTTGTGGCTAAACAAGACGCTTCTATCAATATTTTGTTTGAATCCCAATTTGAAATTACAAAATTTCGGAGTTGCTCTTAGGGTTGATTTCACATTTTGTTCCAAATCTTTGTCAGTAGTATCGTATGGGTCTTTAACCTTTCTCTCAACCCGTTGGGTCTCTAACCTTTCAATAACTCGCACAATTGGCCCTTCTTCACGGTTTCCGTTAATTTTTCTATTCAGTCCCTAGTCAAATGGTAATTCTATTCCTTATTTTTAAATTAAAAAATAAAAATTAAAAACAAAAAATATGTATGTGTATATATAAAAGAAAGGGCGACCATCCCTTGTGTTACTTGAAATGGCAACTCTTTCCGACTGGCTGCACAAGGGGGGAGACTCCCCCATTTTTGCTGCCGGAAGTGACAACAAGGTGTTGCTAGTTCCCGCAGCAAGCACCTTTTTTGTTTTAAATTTAAACTTATTTTTATTTTTTTAATTTAAAAATATAAGGGATAAAGTGGTAACTTGACAAGGGATTTAACGGAAAATTTGACAGAAACCGTCAAAAATGAGAAATAGTGCGAGTTATCGAAAGCTTGGGTACTCAGCGGGTTAAAAAAATTAAGAACTCAAGTAGTATTGACTGTAAAAATTGGAGACGAAATGTGAAATTAACCATTGCTATTATAGCTTTTTAAATTAAACGTGGTTGAAGTAGTGGGTTAAGTCTCATATCAATCAACGGGTTCCACGTTACAAGAGCCCGTGAGTTGCTATGTTCACTTAATATTAGTATTTTAAAAAGCGTGAATCGCAGAAAAGCATCGACCTCAAGCTTCAAGCTTTGTGAGCTTAAACTCGCCTAGGCGGTGCTTAAGTGTTAAAAAAAGGTTTCTCTCTCTCTCTCTTTTTTTGACAAATCTAAAATTATTAAATATTTGAAATATGTATCCTAAATTTTAAAATAAATGTAAAATCATAAATATTATATTTATTTTATAATTTTAACAATTTTACTATACAATTTTAATTTTTCAAAAGGCAAAAGATAGATAATTCTTATTATATTATATATTTATAGGGATTAAGTATTACAAAAATGATGTAATTGTCAAAAATAAATAACACTTACCACTTAAAATAAAAGCAAGAAAACCTATCTCACAATTTTTACCAACAAAAAAACCACTTAAATAAATAAAAAGATGTATAAAAATCAATTCTCCATGTATATATATAAAAATAGCATATAACTTTAATAGAGTCAATAAACATTTATAAATCTGAACAATTTTATTCAAAAAATCTTTACAATGTTACAAATTTTAGTAATATTATATATTAAAACAATTGTTTTTGACTATTATTAAAAAATTAATATAATAATGATGATTTTTAAAGAAGTTTATTAGCCAAAAATTTCAACTTGAAAAGGAAATTTAGAGGTATTACTTTAACTATTTGATTGTCCCACATTAAAAGTTTTGTAAAAAAATAATATAATTGGGGCTTATAAATAATATGGGTCTTTGTGTAAGTGACTATGTAAAGAAAATTTTGTGGACTTTAAGGCAAATTAATAATTAATAATTATCTTCATCCTTTGTCTTTAATTTTAAAGGATTTTCTCACATTGAAAGTTTTGTAAGAAAACATCGTGTTCGGACTTATGAATAAGATGAATCTTTGTGCAAGTGACTATGTAAAGAAAATTTTGTAGATTTTAAAGCAAATTAATAATTTTCTTAGTCATTTATATTTAGTTTTAAATTTAAATAGATATATTAATTATATTTTGAAGGTGTGTAAAAAATAAAAAAAAAAAGAAAGAAAAAAAGCTCATCGAGGTGTTAAAAAGCGCGCCTAGGCGTCAAAAAGCTATCAACAATTTTTGTTAACCGCTTTTGTCCCGCTTATAGGCTAAGCAAGGTGTGAAGGCGCCACTTCGTGCCTAGACACAACTTAAGCGCGCTTTTTAAAACACTACCTAATATATGTACTCGTGTATAACACAACGTCATGTATATACTGTTTATACAAACAATATTATTATCGGTAATGAATTCAATGAGACACTTACGGATAATAGGCCTACATCATTACAGGTTTTCTACTCTGATGTGGAAACTAAAGTTATAAAACACAAAGTTGTTACATTTTTACAATTAAACGGTTGTTTTCATAGAAAATTTCATTTTCATTGTGAGTGCGGTGATCTTAAGAATATGTAGGGTTTAACTAAAAATTTTTAAAGGGGGCTAACATATCTTTTATAGAGTGAAAAAGTATCATATGACCTTTTGTTATTGGAGGATCAAAGAGCCCGCCTCTTAATCCCCCAATAATAAGAGATTATGTGACACTTTTTCACTCTATAAGAGAGATGTTAACTCTCTTAATACGGAACAGGGTTTATCTTGGGTGCCGCGCTCCAAAAACCAAAAAGTTCACAAATTAAGTGGAGGCGTCAGCATTGCAGAGAACGGAAACCCTTAACAAAGTAACCAAACCATGACTGTTTTGAGCTCCAAGAAGATCTTGCAGGAAAACAATAGTAGTGACCCCAGTTCCATTACTTCGCTTACTCTCACCCACAAGGCCCTCTCTGATGTAATTCATTTTTCGTTAGCATTTTAATCTTTTCAATTATTGATTGTGTGTAAGATTTTGATCTTTGATTTTTCTTTTTTTCCCGTAAAACAGGTTTCCTGCTTGGGTGAGTTCAAGAATTTGGAAAGACTTGATCTTGGTTTCAACAATTTAACGTCACTTGAGGTACTGCAATTCCCAATTCATTTGTGCGCGAAATTTGCGTGTAAGGAGTATTTTGGTAAACACTTGATGCATCAGAGATCTATTTTATTTATTTTTTATTTTTTACTTTTTCAATGCAGGGATTGAAGTCTTGCTTGAATTTGAAGTGGCTATCAGTTTTGCAGAACAAGCTCCAGAGCTTGAATGGGATCGAGGGCCTTAGTAAACTGTCTGTAAGTAGCTCAAATTACTGAAAAAAATTATCATTTATCTTTGTTCAAACTTCAATATAATGAATGGAATTTAGAATTTAGGCCAACTTCAACTTTTTCGAATTCAGAGTTGAATATAGGATTAAGAATTCTTAAGGGATAAAGCTATGCGCTTGAGGCTTTGATTTCAGTGCTTTCCGGTCATGGCTGTACATTTCATAACTTATGCCTATATCAATTAGAGGAAGATATTTAGATTCTGAATCCATTTATTTATTATTATTACTATTTCTTTCATTTTCCCCACCACCTACATATTTCTTTAGTGAAATGCTTAGTAAACTCATTAACATTATATAGTTATATTCTTGCTCAGTAGCTGTGTTTTGTCATCACATGCATGCTTCATATGTTTAATGCTACAGTGACACATTAATATAACTATATAAGCATCTATTGTTGAATCAAATCTGACATATCAGAATTGAGAATTTGAGTTTGATTATTATGATTCTACTAGTCTCTGTAGAGCATTGCTTTTGAAGTTGCTAAGGCCTTCTGTTATTAACGGGGTCTTGTTAGAATCAATAGCTCATAGCTCTTGAATCCTGTGATTCTCTTCATCAAAATGGGTTTTAGGGGATATCTACAGAAATTTTAGTTTGATCCCCTAGCATTATTTTTCTTGTCCTTTCTGTTTTATTGGGCTTTCTCTGGAAAGTCATTTTGTTGATTGAAGACTCAAAATTAATCCACCTCTAACATTTACTCATTTGAATTCAATTCTTGCCAGACCTATTTTTCAAATGAAAATGAAAGATGTAGGTTTATGCCTTATGGTTAGTTTCTTCCACACTTATGTCGTCATGATTAAGAGTTACTTTGTTTATGATAAGATACTGAAATTAAAAGAAAAACATTACAAGGTTTTATGAGCATTGAAGAGGCACATCTCTCACCCAATCTCACTCAATTTCTGCCTGCAGGATATCCCCTTCTTACCCTCCTTTGTGTTTATTTATAAATATAACTCCCCCTAAGAATAATAACAAACCAATAAGCTATTGTGAAGAAATGGATATGCTATAATGAATTATTAGTGGTGTCATAATATTATACCATTGAGCACCTCAATATCCACTAACCCTGCCCTCACTTCGTTCTGTGCTTTGCATATGTGGGCTGTATTGGAGGAGGAGTATTAGTTTGCAATACCCTAAATTTTGGAGAAGTCTCAAATTTGCTAAAAAACCTCAATGAAATTAGATATGAGTCCTTTCTGGATTAGTTTGTATGTCTTTATTATTATTATTATTATTATTATTATTATTATTATTTTCCTGTCTCATATCATGCAGGTATTAAATGCTGGGAAAAACAAGCTTCAATCCATGGATGAGGTCAAGTCTCTTGTGAATTTACGTGCATTAATTTTGAATGGTAAATTGTCTTTTGGGCCATTGTCATTCAATTAGTATATACAATTTAGTACTTGCTTCAGGCGTTATACTTACCCCATTTTCTTCTACGTGCGGCAGACAATGATATAAGTTCAGTTTGCAAGCTTGATCAGATGAAAGACTTGAATACTCTAGGTATATGTTTTTGAGTTTTTATGCATAGGCCATAAGGTGCATGCTTTTGGATCTTGTAAAATTCCAGCATTTTCTTCAGAATCCTTAAATGTTCTTTCTATTTAGATAAAATGTTTAATTCTTTGAAAGTATAATTAAATTTAAGTTTCTTCCTCCCTTTTTTTTTAAATATCTTGGCTCGAAAATCCAAACTCAAGATATACATATTGTTAATATTTCAAAAAAAATAATAATAATAAATACACGCAAACGGATGGGGACTTTTGTGCCTTACCTCCACTGCAAGAAACACAAGCGATTAAAAACAATGCAATGCATGAAATCTATTTTCCTTGTAACTCTTTTTCCTTTTTATTAAACTTTTATTTTCGATACTATTCATTTTATCCCCATAGTATGATGCTTTATTATCATTTACTTGTTAGTTTAGGTACTTGGATTTTGAGTTACATTGTCTAGGGTCCCTTCCTAATTATCGCATTTGCTTGAAGATTTTGTCCTAGCATTTGAATTTTTTGGCCTGTTGGTATATGAGCACATTTTTTGTTTATGTTTATATTTTATAATTTAACATTAGATGCATATATTTATATGTTGAATGCTTCTGATTTATATTGGTGTGACTTACCAGTCTACTACTGATATTCCTATGCAGTTCTTTCCAGGAATCCAATTCGCACTCTTGGTGAATCTGTGGTTAAACTTAAGTCAATCACCAAAGTATGCTAATAATTGCCATGTTGTCATCAAGGTCAATTTGGAATTAAATGATGAGATGATTATCATAATGACTTTTTCTTGCAGCTTTCTCTTTCACACTGCCAACTGCAGACCATTGATTCATCACTGAAGTCATGTGCTGAGTTAAAGGAGCTTCGCCTTGCTCACAATGAAATCACAGTCTGTGTTAAAAATGATTGTCTATAATTGCTTTTTCCTAGTTGTAATTTTTCAAGTGCAGTGTTTTGTCATTCTGTTGACTGCTTCCTCATTTTATGCCATTCTGTTTTCATGATTATTCTACTGACTTTTGTTCCTTCCACTGTTTAGAATCTTCCTAGTGAGTTTGCTCGCCTCATAAAACTCCAGAATCTGGACGTTGGAAACAATTTAATCACAAATTGGTCTAATCTGAAGGTTAGCATTTCATCAGAAGCTTTTCATTCCTGATCTTTGATAAGATATGGCTGTATTTTTTAATTTTATTTTTTACCTTGTTTTTTGTCTTCGTAATTGAATGCTAGGTGCTGTCTTCATTAGTTAATCTAAAAAGTTTGAATCTACAAGGAAACCCTGTTGCTGAAAATAAAATTTTGGTGAAGAAGGTTAGTTCCTGTTCCAACTGTACATATATTACACATATCTTCACTTGTAAGTTTAATGTCGTGTTTTTAAATAATGATCTACAACTGGATGCTTCACCAGGTCAAAAAATTAGTGCCGAATTTGCAAATATATAATGCTCGGCCAATCCATAAGATCATGACAAGGGAAGAAACTGGCAAGGTTGAAGTTTCTTTGGCCGAGAAGATCTCAAGAGAACGTCATCCGAATGGTACTGGAGAGTTTGGTTTAGTAAAGAAAAGAAAAAGTGTATTCAATGAAAAGACTTTGGATTCGAGTGGGGATGGAGCAATCTTGGAGAAGAAAATGAAGAAAAAGTTGAAGGTGTTGCCGCAGAATGATAGCACTCTCACAGATGACGTTCAAAATCCAAAGTTGGAGCCTGGTGAAAGAAAGAAATCAAAACACAAAACACAGAAAACAGACGAACTTATTTCCAGAAATGCTTCAGATCTTAAGGGGGATCCTGTCACAACAGAGAAGAAACCTGATAAAAAGTCAAGAAAAAAAATGAAAGAGGATAATGTTAATGTTATAGACAACTCAGAAACTCCTTTCACAGAACTTTTTACCACTGATGTGACTGAACTCCGCTTGGACAATGATGAAAAGAAAGGGGATCCTAAAACTGCCGAGAATATAGAGGCTGCCAGTGGTTTGGTGATCATCCCAAATAAGAAAAAGAAGAAGAAGAACCGACATGTTGATTCGGCTGCTTTTCAGTTATCATCAGCCCGTGAAGTTGGCTTAGGTGGACTTTCAACGTGGGATGATTTGTAATACATGTGAAAGATCTCTTCATAAGCCTTGATAGGAGTTGAAGTGTACGGTTGATGGTGGAGATCATTTTGCGGTGGAGTCAAAATTTTATGCAAAAGCAATTTTTGGCTGGCCCTAGATTTCTAACGTTTACTAGTGAATTTACTTGATGTCTGAAGATATATTCATGCAATTTTGACTTGAGAAGCAAATTATCATATGCTGGTTAAGCATTTTTATTTCATAAATATATATTAACTTCTTGCATCATGATTCATATGCTGCAATTTATTCGTAGACGCAGGCAGTCTGTATTCCAGTTAACATCTGTTGGATGCTTCAGTTAAACAAGCCGAAAACCAGTAGCAATGAGATAAGTTAGCCTCCAAAAGCCAGCAGGTACTGTTTTGACAAACTGTAATGATGAGACAAGGCATCCAGCTGATGGCAGGTTTGCTTTGCACTTGGAGAGAGGGTTGTTGACCGCTACTCTGCAAGAAGACAGTATTTGATTTGGGGTTGTCCTCCCAGGTACAACCGTTACATCATACCTTCCAGCTGCATCTGTTGTTACACTTGATGCTGCCACCAGGTTTGAAGGCTGGCATTCGACTTGCACAGTAGCACCTGTACAAGAACAACTTTGTTACATGTTGTGTTGGTATATCTTTTATGAGATGCATGATATATGCTCATGTTTTATAAATGGGAGGAGAAGAGACTTGAATTCTAGACTGATAAATAGAATGCATAAAGAGCTCAACTTACCCAGAAAAACGGGGGTGGAAGGGCCATTGGCAGCACCATTAGGGGTGCAATATAGAGTACCGTTGAGATGTACCATTCCAATTGGATTTTGGGCATCTGCAAATGAGGTTGCCATTATAGCGACAGAAAGAGAGAGAAAGAAAGCTTTTAGTGCCATTTGTTTAGGCAGCATATGAATATGGAAGCTGAAAATTCTGCTAAAATCTTCAATTTTTATATTTGCAATTGAAGGGTTTGGAGGCTGGCCAATTTTGCAGGATTTGTTTCCATTTTTTACCATATTTCTGTATTATTGGTTTTACCTTAAGTGTCTAGAGAGATTGGCATGCGTTGCGTTTATGGCCTCCATTTGAACACTAGACTCAGAATTCATGAGATATCTCTCTATCAGTGCTTATCTTGAATTCGTGTGCAACCGTTTAAGAGTATCTCCAATGTAAAGTGAAGATGAAATATCTTAGGTGTATGTGTCAAAGAATATGAACATTACATTTAAAAAATCCTTCAATGCAATAATGTTAACATTGTATATTTGTTAAGTTATTATTAGAGATTTTGAAAAAAAAGAAAGATTGAGAAATTTTTTGATTGGATAAATTAATGCTTGACAATGTCAAGCATTTGATGTGTCAAATAAGCACTTTTTGCTAATTGTTAATTTATTTCATGATTATGACTATGTATTAGAGATGTTCCAATGTCATGTTGATTTATGGATGTCTCGATGCAACAAGTGTCATGGATATTATATTATGCATTAAATGAATCATTTATTGAACATTGTGTTTTAAAAAGCGTGTCTAAGTGTACGTCTAAAGTTGAGACATGTAACTCCAATATTTTATGAGTACTGAAAACTCAGTGTACTCCAAATAAATAAAAATAAGACAAGCGCATGCAAGGTTTTAATTTAAACAATAAATCGGGCCCTTGTATTGCATTGTAATCCTTAATTTTCCTAGAATACTAAGTTTGATACTATTAAAGTATTGGAGTTTTTTCCGATCAGTTTTTGAATGGTCTTACATTGTCTAGGTGCACTAAACTTGAAAGCAGGTTTTCGATCTCTTGTAACTTCTTATACTTTTTAGAATATATTTTAAAATTAATAGTAACATAAATACAAAATGAACATAAGAAAACAAAATACATCATGAAATTTGAAATTTCTCCAACTTAAAGAAGATATTATCATGTGTTTTATATGCATCATCATCCATTTCTTTATTTCCTCTATCACCAAAAATGATGTTTTCTATAGTTAGAGCATGTTTGGTGGAGAAAATGTAAGGGAAAGGAGAATGGGAAAATGGATAAAACAGGGGAATTCCACCCCAAATCTCTTAAAATATGGGTTTTTACAATTTAACATTATTTGCTATTGTGGGGGGGGGAGACCTCAAGTTTGGGTCCCCCCACATTTCGAAACCAGACTGAAAAACCAAAGTTATTTGGATTATCTTTATAAATAAAAAGAAGTGAAACCGAATCGAAAATTGAATGATCCTTTCTGGTTTGATTTTGGTTTTATTAGAATTAAGACCAAAAACTAAATCAAAAATCGTTTTACTTGTATTTTATTTTAGTTTTGAGAATAGTTTTTTTTTTAAATTTAGTACAAGTTTTTAATAGTTTGGCTACTATTTTTAAAGTTTATGTTATTTTTATAACCGTAGTTTTCTTCTTTTTTTTTTCTTGTTTATAAGATCATAGTTTTCTAGTTTTAATGTTTGTTTCCCTAAAATTTGTTATCATTTTGATATATTTAGCAAAAGTGTAATTTTATCAAATATAATTAAAAAAATTGAAAATTAACTGAGGTAGGATCAGGGGCGGAGCCCAATAAAGCCCAGTGCAGTCCATGGACCACACTGAATCTTGGGCCTGCCTACTAACTTCAACTTAGACTGTACTGAAATCTAAAACTAAGAAACCCATATATGACCTAAATATTCTTTTTTCTATGCTCAAAATATTTTAACTGGTATCTTAGACCCAAAAATCAGTTGGGCCGTCCAAGTTTAAGCCTTTGGTGAAGTCTTAAATTCATGTATCCAATCATCTTTTATAAAGCAAGCCCTTAACTCCCTTTATTTCATAAGCCAATGTGGGATTAAAGTCTAACTGTAGTCTTAAATTTATATATCAAATCCTCTTTTATAAAACATGTCTTAACTCCCTTCACTTCATAAGTTAATGTGGGATTACCATTTATAATTTTTTTAATTTATTAATATTTTTTTATAAAACAAAAATTTTGAGTATTGGTTCTGAGATTATAAACTAATTTGAGTAATGAAAAATGGAAATAATAGCTAGGATGACTTTTTCCTTAAAATTTTTGACCGCACTGAACAAATTTTCTGACTACGCCCCTAGGTAGGATAATTTAAAATAAAATTACATTATAAGGACATGCTCTCTCCGTCCCGTGTCCTCTCTTTATTCCCACACGTCACCCGATGTTGTGAGGGGCTCTCTAATAATAATAATAATAATACAATTCTATTGATCCCTTAACTTCACAACTTATATTAAAACGGTCCACAAACATTAAAATGGAATTATTGATCCCTTAACTTCACAACTTATATTATATTAAAACGGTCCACAAACATTAAAATGGAATTCCTTGGTCCACAACAATTTTATAGAGTAGAGTTCATTATCATATATAATAATTTTTCTTCTTGAAATGACAATGGAGAATTGTGAAATAATGTTGTCAATAAGCAATCTGATACTACTATTATTCATCTAACTGTGTAAAGCATGCGGAAATTTTAAAAACAAAAAATTTTCATATGCTTAGTCCTTAGATGGTGGCGAAATAATCAACAGAAAGATCATATATTATCAATAAAAACTGTCGGTTATAATAATTAACCGAAACAATATTTTTTATTTTTAATCCATTTCTAACAACATTATTCCAGTAATTAACTGTAGGTTTACAATAAGAGTTGTCCTAACAAATACATATATGGAACGCATCTTAATTAATTGGTGAGTTGAAAACCAGAAGCAATCAGATAAGTGACCCTTAAGAAGCCAGCAGGAATTGTTTTCACAAACTGTAACGGTGACACGAGGAGTCCAACCGACGGGAGGCTTCCATTGCAGTTCGAGAGAGGTGTGTTAATAGCAAGTTTGCAAGAAGACAATATTATATCCAGTGTCGTATTCGGCCGAGGTACTGATACTACTCGATAAAATCCAGCCGCATTTGTCGTTACATTCATCGTAACGATCACATCCGCAGCAGGTTGGCACTCGACCTGCACTGAAGCATCTGCACAAAAACCCGCATAAATCTAATTAGCGTTGTTGTGCTCTTCCGATCTAAAATTTTGAATGGTCGAGAGAACGTGCAACTTACTAGGAAAAACCGGGGTTGCCGGGCTAGTGGCTGCACCATTAATGGTGCAGTAAAGAGTTCCATTGACGTGTATGATACCAAGGTTATTTTGGGCGTCCGCAAACGACGTCGCCATTATAGCAACAGACAGAAAAATTAAGAAAAACTTTAGGGCCATTGTTCAGAGAGTATGTGTTCGAAAATTGATATAAGCTGCAAATTCTGCTTAATAGAGAACTGAATGAATTGGAGGGTCAGAGTAATAAGGCCAATTTATAAGGAGGATTTTGTTTCCATTTTTTGACCATATCCTATATTCTTGATTTCCTTATGGTGTCAAATAATAGAAAATGCACTTATTGGCCTCCATTTGAACACTAAAGTCAGAAGTCAAGGAAGAATTTTGACAGCATCTATCTTATAATCTCGAGCTTCTCCGTCTTCCTCTTATTAGTCACATATTATCGTCTGAAAAAAAATATCGAGTGGTGCGATGTTCAAATTTTTAGTATTATCAAGATTTAATAGATGCCTGTGGATCACGTACACACAATATTTGGCTACCAATTAAAAACATCTCGAATTTATCGACCAATTTAAATTTCAACTTTTAGACACATGGCAACACTACATTTAACCACATATTTGATTTAACTTAAACTATTACATCATTTTAATCATTACGTCCACATGGCACAATCAAATCTCGACACCTATACAAAACTTAAATTTTTAATCCATTTAAAAACCCATTTAAATTTAAATGGTGACCAAACAAAGTAATACTAATAGAGCAATTCTAGAGATACATGAAAAATAGACATTAATGAGTGACATTCTTATGTGACGCATATTCATTAGGTAATGATTACATGACTATTTTTTTATTAAATAATACAAATTTACCACATAAAAATATCACCTATTAATATCTTTTTTTTTATGTCCCCTATAATTTTTGATACTAATAATTAGATAAGCAAAACTGTGATAATCATGACTTGTCAACTAAAAAATATGGGGTTTGTTCTTTACAGCTTGTGAAATCTAGTCACAAGTCAACTTTCAATGTTAATACATTTTTTTTTCCAATATTTCCCCATGTAGTTTCTCTTTAAATAACTGCCATACATTCTCCCAGAAAATCTACCTTAGGAAAGATCACTTCTAAAAAAGCTCCCAAAAAAAGGAGCTCATAATTTTTGTGTTTGGATTGAAAATAAAGCTGCTAACTAGTTTTTATGATGATTGATCAATGCATGGAAAGAGATAATTGACTTTTAAGAAAATGTCCAAATTAAATGTGTGTTTTCCTTGATGAGATTCCTAAACAATCTCTCTCTGTATGTCTGGCAGGATTATTCTACCAGACACACACGTGGGGTGTGATTATTGAGCCTGCCGACGTACGACAGAAGATCAAGACGGATGATTCCCATTTAATAAAACGAAAAAAGCAAAAAGAAATGTATGTTATCCTTTTGCGCTAGGTATATTTAATTAAGCATTCCGAGTGGTCATGTGGCTTCTTATTTCACAGTCAAAATATATATATTTATGCTTTGGCAAACATTCAGTAATATTGATGCAAATGGCTGACATTATCAATGTAAAGTGAGGTATATCACATCTCATAATTCTAACGAGCTAAATCTGGCTCATTAGACGGAGTCAGATTATCAATAAAGATCAATCAAGTCACATGCTCATTGGAAAATCCCATGTCAGATCAAAGTTTGTAAAAGTCTTAATAGAAGGCACCTTGGTAACTATCGCAAGACAGTTTTATTCAATCATTCTTCGATTACTACAATGTTTTGCAAAAGTGGATAATTTGTATTAATCCAAATGGATTATAAACTTTTAATCATTGTTACAATATATTCTTATTAGATTGGGCGTTAATATTTTACAATTTTATTGATTCTGCACAAATTCGATCGTATTCCATTTTGTCAATAATGACTTTTGTGCAACTATCAATTCGTCATATTTGTAAGGTTTTGAAATTGACCTATGTATATATATATATATGGTACTTCAGAATCTAGACAATGCTTTTCTGAGTGTAGATGTCAAGTATTAGAGATGGAACACTTGGCGTAAAAATGATGATAATCCAATCACATATACCGGATGATATTTTGATAAATGTGATCAGAAAATTTGGTTCAATCAATTATTAAAAGCACGTATCTATGATTTTTTGGACAATGTTGTTAATATGTTGTGCTTGAAAGGAGGAGCTATACTTGCCCCACGAGTAGAGATGTTTTAGAGAACATAAACGAATATATTGTTTTCATCAATCAAGCCAAACGAAATACTACATATTTGAGTTGAGATATGATATGCAGGTCGGACATAAATGTGGGTCTTTTTGAAAGACATTCATTCCGAAGAATTTTTAAATTGGCATAAAAATTAAAATGTTCTATATGCCTAATCATAACTTGAAAATTCTTTATGTTCATAATAGCATAATATTAACATATATACCCCTAGTAAGTGTTGGAGGCCTGATAGCTTGACAAATTGGATTTATATAATGGACACAATATGGGAAGCCCAGTCGTTGTATATATTGATATAGACAAGCCTTGTCTATAGATATTGATAAGTTAGTAGAAATAAGGCATGAGCGCGCTATGTATAGTGACATGTATTTTTTCCGATCTCTCATGCGGTGTCTTATGCGAGAGGTGCAAGCCATGTATGCTTAGTTGTGTATGCGAGCATTAGTTGACTTATTAGATCTATCATGAACAGGTCGTGCATGTTATCATGTTTACTTATTCTTTATGCCGGCTTACTTAGTTGCTTTATATTGTAAATTTATATGCGAATAACATGGACCATCGAAAGTTCAAGGAAGGTCTGACTGAGATACTTTGAGATACGTTGTGTCATGCCAATTTTATCAGTGTAAATAATTACATTATACTATATCAAATAAAATATTATATTCTTGAGAAGCGGGGCGTTACACTTTAATTGCCACCTCTCCCAAAACCATCCCACTTTTCTTAGCGTTACACTCTAATTGTCATCTCTCCCAAAACCATCCCATTTTTCTTACTTCTGATCTCATGATGGAGTCTAGATCATTATTGTCCTAAAATATTGTGTTAGGTATTTTTCCAACCTCGACTTAGTTCCATCACACATTAAGTTAGTTAATTAGGAGTTAGGACTAGATTAAACATGACAACTAACAAGCATTGTCACGAAGTTGACGTCGATGTCAATCTTCATTAACAATAATAATAATAATTAGTTTGGCGATTATGCTATATGAAACTCATTCTACAGATTTAATTAAGAAGCAATATTATCTTTATTGGTATATTAATTAATTAATTGTCGAGTGTTTTAATAATTTGTTGGGCAGGTTTAGTGGATAATGAGCTGGATTAAGAATTCGTTTGACAATTAATTATTAATTGTTTTATTATAATAATTAATATAATAATTCCTTGTGATTTATTATGTAGTTTGTACATTGAATCTCAAGTAGATTTGTTTCTATCATTTGTTTAATCCAACTTTTGTTATCCTTCATTATTCTTATGTACCTTTTAAAGCAGGATCACTGTGGGGACCAAAAACCCAGAGTGAAAAATTGAAGGGCAAAAAACCTATTTTAAAAAGAAAATATTGATCAAAAGGGGAAAAACAAATTGCAAGGGTGGAATTTATAACAAAAGGGTTTTCAAGTTGTGTTTGACCTCACAAATTCACGGGTCGGGTTTGCTCCACCTCCCTCCCCCTCCCGCTATTAAGAAAAAAAGGGGGGGTTAAATTTCATCATATTCAACATATACTTTATTTGACCCCATGGGGGAAACTCGAAAGTAGAGTTATTCCCTATTACATTATTTGCATGCATATGAACAAAGAGAGAAAACTCCTTTATTAATCATGCTCTTAACAAAGCACAGGCTTGTTTGTCAACAAAAATCTGTCTTATTAGACCTAAAACTGCGTTGAAACCATGTCTTGACACTATTATTGACTAGGCGAGGTAATGTGCAACTAATATATGATGAAGCTGAGCACGAGACGTTTAAGTACACTTCTATACACGAAGTCAACGCAGTATTCTCCCGTGAATTAGCAAATGGAGCACAAAAGTTTTTAAATATAAATTTACACATAATCATAAAGTTTGTTCTGATATCTTAGTTTTATTTTTTATGCAACTTCTTATTAATTTAGATCATCGCTCTTAACGATTAGGTCATGATAGTTTATATACAACTTAAAATTACATGACATGTTCATTGGTTTAAATTTTTTTTCCCTTAATTGGAAAAGAAAAACATAAAAACATACCACGATGAATGTATCAACAAATATTTGATTAGGTCCCAAAAGGTCCGCCAAAAACGACATCGCAACCAAAGCTTAAAAAAAAAAAAGGACGTCATAACTAACTACTTTAATTAACCATTAAAAATTAGAAAAAGAAAAAGAAAATCCCTCTCCCAAAAAAAGGACGTCATAACTAACTACTTTAATTAACCATTAAAAATTAGAAAAAGAAAAAGAAAATCCCTCTCCCATTATATTCCTTTACTTTGAAGTCACATTTCATAAAATTATTATATTTCATTAAAAAAAAATCTCCCATCCCATTCTTGAGCATTTCTAATTTGCTCCTACCCCAAACATATACCATGTTTGTCACTCACAGAAATGATCGCCTACGAAGGGCAACTAATAATAATTTTATTGCAAAAAAAAGAGTAACTTTTATTCTCGACACTCAATTTTTCTGTCACATTTCTATTGGTTAATTATGGTAGTAGAACGAGCTATTAACTTGCGTAATAGGGGCGACGAGTGGGTATGTATGAAGTGGACTTTTGCTTAAAGGGATTATAAATTATTGGAAATTGGAGATAGTACGATACAAACTAATGGTGGTAATTGAGTTGACTCGGCGGGCCCATGGTCTGGGATCCACCCCACAATCCGCCAAACTTGGGATGGATCGAACTGTTTTCAAGATTCACGAGACCATCCATTTATTTGTTCTTTTGGTTATTTTTTTCTCTTCTTGTTAACCAATTGTATATTCATGCGTTATACGAAATAAGATAATTAGTAAAAAAATATATAATAATTTAAAAAATTAAATAACTATAATTTTATTGCGTACTACTCACTCATATATATATATATATATATTACTAATATACATAAGTAAAATGAAATTAAAACAAACAATATTTTCACTTGGTATAAACCTAATTAAATTGTCATTTTTAGAACAATACTTTTAGGTAATAAAAATAAGAATGAGAAATTTTTACAAAATTAATTTCATATTGAGTATGAAAACTAAAAAACCATAGAAAATAGAAGATACGAAATTTATACAACTCCAGAATCACTAATATCCGCATCCTAAGTCAATAGGGTATGGATAATATTGATTTATTAAAATAAATTATTTTCCACGTTCGTTCTCCAACATAAATTCTTTGATTTTTTTTTTTTTTTTGCATTTTCTCATCGTTATTAACTAGATCTACTCTAAAAAATATACAGTACACAGTCTCTTATAATAAAAAACTCAACGGAAACAATATTACAACAAATGATAAATTCTACTCCCTTCATCTCACAAAGATAGTAAAGTAGATAATTTTACGTGGATTAAGGATTAATACGTAATGTGGTTATAACATTTAATTTTACCTTATTTTTCCATATACACCGTTGTGTTATTAATTGTTTGAAATATTTTCAATACATAGGTAGGTGAATAACAATAATTAATTAGGGACACTTATAGAAATCTTTTTGGGACGGAAGGAGTTTGTGATTTACCATTTACCCATAATATTAATTTTTAACTATTTTTCGTTATAAAAAAGAATTAAATGAATTTTTTATTTTTATTCTAAATCATTATCTTAAAATATTATTATTAACGTATCCCGTCAATTTAAATTTTTACCAATATATAGGTTCTCAGAAAAAATAAATAATAACTTAAGCAGTGTACTAAACATATAGCCCTAAGTTCTATGACGTGTGGTTTATCGTATCGAATGAAAATAAAAGTTTTGGAACTAATTTAATTTTACTTTACTATTATCTTATATCAAGTTATTATTTAAGTTGTTAATTAACAACTCAAAAATATAACTATATTTGTCGTGTTAATGAGGTTATTAAAGGAATACGCTTAATTTGTTAACTTTGTTGTTAAAGTTAACAATAATTTTAATATCTCATGTGACCAATTATTTTTATTTTTTTTATTTTTTATATTAGTTATAATGGCCAACTTTTAACTTAAAGTTAGATTTTGCTAGCTAATTTAACATCATCAATATGGTAAAAATCAATAGCTAAATTTGACATGTTTACATGACACTTAACAATTACTAAAACTTTACTTTGTTACTTATGTATATAATCTATAAGTATATATATATATATATAATAAGAGAATAGTAGCTTTTCCCGCTCATTTTCTGACTCTTTAAGATTTCTAGTTCTATAAGATTTCTGGTGACATTATTTAATTCTTTTTTATATTTTTATTTTTATCTTTTTTTTCGAGATTGTTACACTAATTTATTTAATAATACTCACTTTTTCCTTTATTAACTCATATTGTTCCTTAATTTACAGTGGTTTCTTTAATCAAATATTTTGAATTAAGGATCGATATCACTTATCAAATTGAACATGAAATTAATGGGGAGCTCTATTTAGGAAAAAGCATATATTAGTTTTTATGATTCGCAAACATAAGTATAGCACGTCCCTAAACTAATAAATTTTTAAAAATTAATTGTAAATTTCAATTTTTTATAATTTTTGAAGAAATTTTTATATGGTTATTATATTGCAATAAGTAAATTAATTTTTTTTAAATTATAGTACTCAAATTTGCTGATTGTATAATTAAATTAGAATTTTTTGATAATTTCCTATAGAACAATTTAAGTCTTACTGTATTTGGAGTTTGATTATTTATTTGAAAGATGAACCGAATCTTGATACAATTGCACTGTAATAGTTGTTTAACAATTTTTATTAAATCACCTCAGTTAATTTTTATTTATATATGTATAATTAACTGATATTGTAATTTAAACAAGTGCTATAATAGGTAGGTTTCTCACATTCTATACAGGAGGCCCTGAGTTGGATCACACATGCCCCCCCATATACCAATTATATTAGGGGAAAAAAAAGAAAAGAAGAATTAACTAGTGTAAAAAGTGTCACCGATAAATAAATTCAAATATTATAGAAGGGTTATAAAAACTTATGTCTCATAATGTTACTATGACTCAACTGGCTGTATTAATAATTTATATTAATTTTTTTGTATAAAAATTCATTGACGTTTCTTATTAGAGTAATTATAAGAAGAAATATTTATCTGATATAAATAACTGATATTGGTTCCCCTCCCGTCAGTTATATGCACCGTACAAAAAAAAGAGAGAGAGAGAATTAGCTGGTGCAAATGTGTTACCGGCAAATAAATCTAAATATGATAGAATGACTATAAAAACTTATGTCTCATATTGTTAATATATGATTAAATTGACTGTATTAATAATTTATTCAATTTTTATATAAAAATTCATTGAAATTTATTATTAGAGTAATTCTAAGTATAATATTTATCTGATATGAATAACTGATATTTGTTAATTGGCAAACGTGAATTGGTTGTTTATAGGCAAGTGGTGAATTTGAAGGCCCACAATCATCTAATACATAGTTGACAATTAAACATGTCACTTTTTCATGTCAGATAAATATGTTTCCCTAGAATTACTATTGTTATTATTTCTTTTAAATCTCGTGCAACGCTAGGGTGAGAATCCTTGTTAAATTTAACAATACTAATGGATAGAGTATTGGATCGGACGGTCCTATATGTTTACATGATAAGATCATCCATTAAATCAATGATATATAGGATTGTGTAACATTTGAACTTTCCTTTATTTCTCTCTCTTCATTAATTAAATATTACACCCATAACTAATATTATTTTGTCTTCATTTTTAATTTTTGCATCAATTAACTTATCTAAATGTGTATATAATAATTATAAAATAATGGACAATAATTAATTAAATAAGTTGAAAATTGACTGAACTTGAGTAAATATAATATCAACTAAACTTCAACGTCAAATTAATTTATTATTCATAACAGGTAAATTTGATAGAAATTTTTAATGAATTTTTGAATTTTTTGACTCAAAATTTACATGACGTCATCTACTAATTAAATAAATAATGAATATGCAAACGCAACAAGAGAAAAATATTTGCAAGAGAAGTGTGATAATTTGCAAATTTAAATTTTTTTTTTGTGCATTTCAAGTGTGATGCGTGTTAAAAAAAATTAGAAAATCGCTATTTTAGCATTAAAAACTCACTTTTATTATTATGTGATGATATGAATATATTTATCTTCAAAAAAATAATTTTTCAGTTTTCTAGTAAAAAAGAAATAGTATTAAAAATTTATATCAATTTTGCTTGTTATCAATAACAAATTAATTTGACATTGAAGTTTAGTTGATATTATAATTACTCAATTTTATTCACTTTGCAACTTATTTAATTAATCATTGTTCATCATTTTATAATTATTAGAATCACATTTAGATAATGTCATGGAGTGTATGCATATCCATCAAAAAGTCCATCTTTTTGCCGTTTTTTTTTTACGAGAAAATAGAAATTGAGCAAATCACTAGCCAGGTTATCTTATCCTTATGATAGACATTGCAAAAATTAGATGACAATACATAAATTAAGAAATTGATTTTGAATGGATATAGGTTTGTGAATGATTGCACGGAGATCGGAAGAGCACACGAATATCGAAAAGGAAAATTGCAATGCTTTTATGGAAGGGGAAAATGAATGCTATGTTTTTATGGAAGCGGAAAATGAAATTATTTAGTTTTATGAAAAAGAATATAGACTGTCAAATTCATCTAATCTAAAGAACATGATTCTTTATTAAATTCATTTGTCAAATCAATTAATAAGCAGAATCGCCAACGCTCCTCTTTGATCACCATACATGACTCAATAGTGAGACACAAGTAGCTTGCGACGTGTGCTCTTCCGATCTCAACTTAAAGCCCAGGATGCATTGCTAAGGAATTTAAGACTCTCAAAAAAGGGTAAGGAATTTTCGGGAAAAAATTTCGCGGGGGAACGAAATTTGGATTCACTAGAGAAAATTGAGTTTGACTCATGAATTTTATTTATTTTGATAATGATGAGGTGGAAAATCCTAATTAAACAATGAATAATGCTGTTTATTTAAATTAGAGATCGATATCCATTCTAGATGTTATTTCTTCATTGGTATTGAATAAATAAAGACATTCATCTATTTATGCATATATTCTCATCCTTTAATGTAGTGATATCAACTAGACTGAAGACTGGTCTACAGTATAGATAAATAGCATCACTCTTAAACAACCTATAAATAGTCTTAATTAAATTTTAGGTATTACAAAACAAAATTAGGAAAATAGAAAAAATAGATTCTACAACTCGGATTGTTGAAATCGATTATACATAATAACACAACGTTAGGGTGCAATTTTGTTCACCTCGCTATTTATGTTCAAAAATGGTGTTTTGAACCTAAATCAAAACTAAATGCTAAGTGGCTAAATTACAATGAATAATGCTATTTAACGCCATTATTGATTGACACTATATTAAATTGATATTAAATGATAAATTAAATCAAATGAGTCATTTATTCTTACATTTAATTTCACTGAGCATTTAATTTATCCTTGATTGCCAACTAAACTGGTACTAAGCAGTAAGCACCAACTGCATAGCATTATTCAACTACAATTTACACTTTTTGATCCAATTTATCATTTGTCTACTCGACTGTTTTTTCTATATCACGCAAGCAATTAGCTTAGCTAGTTAGAAAATTATAGGGTTAATTTCACATATCGTCTTCAACTTTAGTGTTAGTATCGGCTGGGTCCTTAATTTTTTTTCAACGCGCTGACTCTCCAACCTTTCATTAACCCATACAAAAGGTCATTTTGACACTTTTCGTCAACTTTTCCGTTAAATTGTTTATCAAATTACCACTATGCCCCTTATTTTTTTAAATTAAAAATAAAAGGTTTTAAAATATGAAAAATAATATAAAATAAATAAAAATTAAAAAAAAAAAAAGAAAAGGAAAAATGATTGGTTGCCGGAAACGGCAGCTAAAGGGTGGGGGAGACCCAGCTCATATGGGGGATCTCCCCCCTCCCTGTTGCCATTTCCGACTGCCAGTTGGGGGTGGCCACCCCCAATTTTTCCTTTTCTTTTTAATTTTTATTTTATTTTATATTATTTTTTCATATTTTAAAATCTTTTATTTTTAATTTTAAAAAAAAAGGGACATAATGGTAATTTGATAAACGATTTAACGGAAAAGTTGACGGAAAGGGTCAAAATGACTTTTTGTTCAGCTTAATGAAAGGTTGAGGACTCAACGAGTTGAAAAAAAATTAAAGCCCTAACTGATACTAACACTAAAGATTGGTGATGATATGTGAAATTAACCCAAAATTATATATGGTGACCTGTATTTGATAGTTAAACTCTTTTATAAAACTCTATTTAACTCTGTAGCAATTGGGAGAGAGTAAATACTTCTATGATCAAAAGAAATAGAAGCCGGACATTCAACTCGTAGCCAATAGGTCATAGATTCGATGTTAGAATTGGCTGACTCCTTGATAAAATGATGAGATAATGTGGAATTTACAACACTTGTCCAGCTAAATATTTCGGTCAATGACGAGAGCTCGACGGCACTTGTTTTTAGTCTATGCTCCAATCAAAACCGTGTAAATGGGTATTTATTTTATTTATTTCAAGTAAGTATTCTGCGTGACACCAATACTTCTCATGACTCATCTGTCGTTATCTTATGCCAATTTTGACCCAACCCATCCTATAAAAACACATTCAAATTCTTTATCAAACTTTAACTAGTTCCATAAAAGATGTCATCCTGTTCCACAAGCACCGCCGAGACCGCCGAGACCACGGCGGCGACAGCCACTAATCACTGCGGAGGAACCTCCATCTCCGCCATTCCTCCCCATGTCATCCGAGCCCACATCTTGAATCGATTCGACGGGTCAACTCTTGCATCCACGACTTGTGCTTCGACGGAACTCAATTCTTTATGCAATGAAGACGAGCTGTGGAGGGACATTTGTAATTCCACCTGGCCATCCACCGCCGACCCCCTCGTCGCCGGCGCCATCTCCGCCTTCCCTTCCGGCCATCATTCCTTCTACTCCGACTCCTTCCCGACTCTCCACCACCACGGCCTTTTCCTCCGCCAGAGCTCCAAGCAGTCCCAGCAACAGCGTCTGCTAGAAACTCCGGAATTGGTATCGGCGGTGGATATACACTACGCCGGGAAGTTAATATATTCCAGAGTCGTAGAAACAGAGACCCTTTCCGGGTGGTTCTTGTGTTCACCCCTGAGAATCGAGCTTCTGGGGACGAAAGAAACGGTGCCGACGCCGGTGGTGTTCGACGGTGACGAGGGAAATTGCATGGAGCTACTGGAGGAGAAGCTCTCAGTAAGCTGGATCGTGATCGACCCGGCCCACAAACGGGCGGTGAACTTGACGAGTTCGAGGGCGGTGGAGACGAGACGGAGCTGGCTAACAGAGGACATCCAGCTCCGGTATTCGACAGTGGTGGCAGCGGCCGGAGAAGAGTTGATGCAGTGCGGGGTGCTGGTGACTTTGGTTGGGAAGGAAGGGAGGGAATTGCAGATAAAGGAGGTAAGTTTTCAGGTGGAGGACTTGGAGGGGAGGATCCAAACGGGGATAGACAGTTTGGTAATTTTGCAGGAGGCAATGCAGGGAACAAGAAGGAAAAGCGACATCAGTGTAGAAAAGGAACGGTATCAGACACTAATGAAAACAAGAATAGAAAATAGATTGAAAATGCAGAGGAGGGAGAAGAATTTGGACGTTGTCTACTTGACCATTGGGGTTGCCTTTTTCTTTTCACTTTGGGCATATTTTTGTTGACCCCAAAATGTGATCGATACGGTTTCATACAGTGTACCAAAAATGTACCATATTCTACATTCATTTTCTACGCCACGGTTGTATTTATATCATTCGTGGGTATAGCTAACCCTCCATGCGATAATCACATGATTTTTCAAGGTAAGAGCGCTTTTGACCAATTATAAACAAAAATAAATAAAAACATACAAGATAGCAGAGTGTTGAATTTCAATTATTAAGTTTCGCCACTAAGACAAAAAGACTTTCTTCACATTTGAAATTGCACAAAAACAGAAGATTCATCTCAAACAGAGTAACTTACAAAGATTAATAGATCAATTGAATATTTGAGAGATAAAAATTATTTAGAGCCAATTTGGTTAGATTTATAAAGTAAATTTATACTAATAAGTGAAAATGAGTGGTGGAGATTTAATTAAAGTTTAAAATATATTGTGATTATTGAGCAGTTGTCAAATTAATAACAAGTGAATTTATAAATGAAAAAATAAAATATGCCAATCAGGCCCTTAATTTGGAGAGTTAAAGCGGACGCCAAACATACCACATGTGTCCAAACTTCTAAATTCTCCTTTTTTAAAAAATTTAAATTTTGATTAAACCAATCAAACCCATGTATCTAATAAGATTATACAAATCTTTACTATTCCCCCATTCCAACCCAAAAAAAAAAAAAAATATATATATATATATATATACACCATTCATTCTTCCTTTTATTTTATATATATAAGTACATTTTTAAGCGTCTAAATTACTTTTCCGATGGTCCCTCCGCTCCCAACTCTCAAGCGGGCCACAGACAACTGGAGGCAGTCAACTTTTTATTTTTATTTTTTGGCGCTTATATTGTGCATTTCCTCCACGACTTTTCAGTTATTGCGGATCCGCTCAGGATCAATTTGTCGATGTTTCAATTCAAGATAAGATATTTTCAAATGAACTTCAGTTCGTGCAGGAAATTTTTTTTTTCTACTAGTATTATTTTGTTTTTTCCAGAGTGACGTCGGCCCACATGGGGGTTCAATTAATTTGATGAATTTCTTTATCCATTTCTCATGGTGGGATTCATCATTCATGTACATTTTCAGTGGGTTCACGGAATTTTATGCAAGAATAGGCTCCTAATTATTCAATTCAGTTGACATGCATTTTGAGAGGATAGTTTGGATTTGAAGCATTCTTGCGCTCTTTGAGTGTCGTTATGGTATCCTTCGTTCTAATATATGCACCCACCTAGATGAAGGGCTGCAACCATTGAAGGTGTCAGAAAATTTTCAATATATCATACCCTACATTCATTTTGTAAGACAGAACTTGTGTATGACTGGCCACAACAGTCAATTAGTTGAAAATCAAAAACTTTCATAACTTAAAATATTGTTTTTTGAGAGAGACTTTGTAGTAAAAATTTGTTTTAGTTGTATAATTTATTCGTTATCATGATTGCTAAAAAATGCCAACCAACATAACTTATGTAAGTAGGGCTTTTTTCACTTTCCCACCGATAGACATGTTCACGCACTCACACCAGGGGCTGACCGTCAATTCTTTTCGAGACAAGTATGTTTTTCTTCAATAGTGCATTTCTTTCATGACATAATTTTTCAATTATCGCGAATCTGTTCACCAAAGACAATATTATCGATTTGTGAGAATAAGATATTATGTGATAGAGTTGAGTTTGTTGACGAATTTAATTTTACGCCGAGTAAAATTAATGTCTTTACCCATTTTTTGTAGTGGGATTCATTAGCTATCTATCGACATTGTCAGAGGGTTGCTGGAATGAATAGGCTTCTAATTAATTAATTTGACAAGTCTCACTTGATGTCTTCAATCATTTCAAAAGGGAGGAATTGAATTCTGAATTTTTCATTCTGATTTTTCTGAACAGTTTCAGTCCAAATTTCATGTGAGCTTAAGCCGTTAATCCTTTTTTTTTTCCCTTTCATTTTAAAACCATTTATAGCAAGAGTTGTGCTATTTGAACAAAAGAAAGATAAAAAAAGTGAAATAAAATTGACATATGACATGATCATATTTTTTAATACATTATATGATTTTTAAATCAATAGTAATCGCATGAGCCACATATCTATTTTGTCAAAATTTTTTCCTCACTTTGTCTAATTTTAATTATTTTTATAGTAAACGTAATATTATTGCTTTTTCAAAATTAAAATAATCAAAGAAATTAGAGGTAAAACTGTCATTTTATAGTAAAAAGTAAAAGAAGGTCGATGGCTGAAACTTGAACTTAAAAAGATTTGGAGGCGAAGCCATTCTAATGTCCTCCAACTGTCTACTTAACTAAAAGCTGGGGACTTTGCTCCCAAAATTTGTGGGGGAAAAAAACCTTTGTATTTTAAGAGTACCTTTATTACTAATTAAGAATTCACGTGTGTATTCAATTGTCTTAATTTAATAATAAATCAAGTCTCATTAATTTACACATCAACTCTTAATTTTACTAATAGAGGGACTATGATACTTTTAAAGTAAAATAATTTTGTTTCCAAAAATCAAAGTTTAAAGGTCAGCATTGTACTTTTAAAAGAAGTTGTTGAAGTCTTGATATATTGCCATTAATAACCTCCCGCCCAATGTATGGCTGGCTTATCTTGCCATACACTCTAAGAGAGATTATTGTAACAACTATGTGAGCATCTACATACATGACCCATTATATGTAGGTTTTTTCAATAATTCCCCATCATGTGTGGATGGCGAGATAATTCCGACATACAACTGGCGAGAGATTATTTTTACATGCGTTGCAGCTATGAAGAATATAACTAACAACTTTCCTGTTAAAAAGGGGATGTCAATGGATCGAATTAGAGCAGATCATTGCCAATCCATTTTGCCTCACTAAAAATTTACAAAACAATGATCTGCTCTACGATCCACGACTTGCATATCAAAGTGAATTGGAGCATATCACAGATCAAAGTGGATCAAGATTTCAATCCGCCAATCGACCTACGAAGTTTTTTTACATCATATATTACACTACCCTAACCTTCTAACTTGGTTTACATTACAATACAATCTATCTATGATAATAATAAAAAAATAATGCTATGTAGCACTAGTAGTGCGTGACCAGTCTATGTGGCATACAATGTGTCATTAAATAATAAGTGAAATTAATATCGAGTATAAACTATCAATTAAATTAAATCGTGATATAATAGTGAGTGTTGACTGTTGTTCCTGACAACTTCTTAAAGCTTAAAAGTTAAACACGTTTTTTTAAATGGAGCAAATAGGATCAACGATCTGACAACTTCTTAAAGCTTAAAAGTTAAACACGTTTTTTTAAATGGAGCAAATAGGATCAACGATCTGATTCTCGATCCTTTGGCGAATTGCAAATTCTACCAGGAAAAATCTAAATTGACAAAAACAGGTATAAAAAAAGATGACAAAATTGACAAGTGGTTATGTGATTAACGTTGATGGAAAAATAATGTGATGTATTGAAAGATAAGATTGTGTCATGTGTCAGTTTTATTAAATTTTTTGTACGTGGTTTTATTCATGTAGCACAACTCATTCTACCATGATCCATGAAATTTTTTCTCAAACGAATTGAGTATTCGTCAAGTCTAATATGAATGAGATTTTTCTGCCATCCCTTTCTCCACTTGGATCTTAGGACACAAGACCTATGCCCCACTGCTCCATTGTCCCGACATTGTTCCCAAATTAAAGATTTGTTGCTTTTGGGGCTTGAAAGTGGGCATGAGCAGATTTCGACCCACAATATCTCCTTTTCTTGCCAAAGAAAGATTTATCTTTGCACCTTATCTATATATTTTATTCTCGCTAAACGATGAATTTATTTGGTGGGAATATGGATGAAGCTATTCGAATATGTTACGTCTCTTACGCATATATAATTAACTCTTCAATATGTAGAAAATTACTGACGATATGTCAAGAGTCTTGCTGTCTAATGACATCTAGACATGCTTCTCACAAGTCACACCTTTAATTAAAACTCTCAACTCTCTTCGCAAACAACCTTCCTTCTAGTTGAAGAGAAAAAAGAAAGAAGATGAGAAAAAAGGAAAAAAGAAATCTCATTATCACAGTAGAATTTACATTTTTAATCTGTAGAAAAAATGGTAACGGGTCAATATTCCCCCATCTATCATCTCTTTGTAATATAAAAAGGGGGAATTTTCAAAAATGGCCAAATTTAACATAATAAGGACAAAAATGACCGAGTTTTGAGTAAAATGTGATTTCCATCCTTATCCACTTATTCTAGACATTTTCGAGTGTCTGTCTATATATTTCAAGTGTTTAGATCAACTGTCTACCTATACAATTAGTTTTAGTAAATTTAAATAGTTGCACGACAACATTGCATCTTTCTATACAATTGAACTATAAACCTATACAATTGAATGTCATTCTAGAGAAATTGAGATTTAATATTATACAGTCAGATATCATTATTATTAATGGGTATTTTTCCCAAAAAATTAAAAAAGATCGTTTACGAAAAATGTTAAACATATCTAATTTTGGAAAGATATTTTAGAAGTGGATATTTTCTACAATTTCCATGTGTGGATTGTATCTGAAATTGAGGGATTCAATTTGGAATTTTATTTTCATTGTGGGGGTAATTTTGTCCAAAAAAATGTAAAATGACAACTTTGTAAAACTTTGAAAATGGGTCTACGCTTGGAAATGTCATCTAAAAAGTGGACATCTTTTGCAAATCCCCCTATAAAAAATAATAGTAATGGGTCAGTTGACTCAGGCTCAGTAGGTAACTAGGTTGGGGTGTGTTGGGCGGACCTTAATTCACAATTATTGGGCCTGATCCATCCAATTGCATTTCCATTTTTTGTGGTCATTTATTTTTTATGATAATAATTATCATTATTTAATAATAACCACCGTTGGGGCCCCCCCCGCACCACCAA
>CAVNYN010202685.1:0-102102 GCA_963692815.1 Nyctanthes arbor-tristis | reverse complement strand
CCGTTCCCCCCCCCCCCCCGCACCACCAAAAAAAAAAAAAAAAGAAGAAGAAGAAGAATAGAGAAAGAACGATAAAAGTGATTTTTTGTATTATTTTATAAATGAGCGATTGATGAGTAAATAGTCAGTTTATCCCTCAGATATGAGCAATTTGTACCACCCTCGTACTCGAATGCGTTTGCAGTCTGCAGTACATTACATGTAGGCTTTATAAAGAAAAACAACATTGTAGGCTTTGCACTGGTCCAACATCAGCAACTACAAATGAAGAAAATCGTATACAATCAAACTACTAGGAAAAAAACTTTTCCTTTATATTCTCACACACGTACTCTTTTAAAATACAAAACTATTTAAAGGACTCTTAGAAGCAAAATTAATATAGGGAAAAAAGCATAGCGGAAAAAAATCAGGGGGAAAAATATATTTCCATATAATATGTTAGGGAAAAACTGAGGGAGAAAATATGAACTGGACACGTAGCGTTCTTCAACTAGATTAAATAAGTTTGTGGGATAAACTCAATAGGGGAACAGGGTAAATGAGTTCCCCACCCTGCCCCAAAAATAGAATTTTACACCCCCACATTTCCAACATTATTTGAGTATGGAGGGTTGGATTTTTTCTTCACATTAATTGTGCTCTTGGAGACTTTTAGTGTTGAGAAATATACCATTTTCCCCTTCAAATTAAGCTAACCAAGCAGCGGAACAAAAAGGAGCATTAAAAAAAAAAAAAAAGAGAGAACGCCAAATTTAACGTGGTTCGGTAAATCACTGACAACTACACAAAGAGACTCTTTATTAATAAAAAATTTCTTATAATTACAAGTTTTCTTTATCCTACCACCCCTTCCTACACAAAACTAGAACGCTAAACATACGCCGTAATCGACTCGTGTAGAACATCTCTCTCTAGTTTTCTTGCTTCCTATCTCTTTCTAAAAAACCAAAAAAAAAAATCATCCAACATACGGCTGCAGTTTTTCCTTGCCGTGACCTTTCTCACTCTCTCAACTTACGGCACACATATATGAAGCATGCACATTATTTATATGCTAATTAACCTAATTTCATAAGAATTCTTTTAGCATATTTATTTTTTCCTTTTCTTCTACTCCAAGTTAATTAGTCGCAATCTACACTACGTGTCTCTCATCTTAAACAATTAATTATTTTGCCTCAATTCTCAATATCTACTTTCGGTAGTACTTGAAACATTGGAAAACAAAAGAACACACAACTAGCAAAGCTTGAATAAGCAGAAAATTATCGTAGCAAGATAAAAGGACAATTGATGAAGACAACTTCAAAAATAAGCTTTACTGATTTTAACAGGCTTGTATTCGACTCATTAAATCCACCCCAATCAATCATAGCAATCTTTCGTTATGGCAGTCTACGAATTTTCTCAAGATGGTCAACTTGTATTGTGTATTGGAGGAGATGCTCTAAAGAAGACACCTAATGAAATTCTATCTAACTCAAGCATCAACGAAAAAGGTAAAAGAGCAAAATTTTTTGTTCTACAATGAGCCAAATGGACCAAGGTTTGGGTCATGGTCGTCTACACTACTATATGAACAAAGGACAATACTCCCTGTATAAATATAGCCTTACCGATGAACTTACAAAGGGGTAAAGTTATAATGTTATCATTCATTTTATTTTCTGTGTAAATTGAAATTTAAAGGCTTTTCTGTAAACCCACATGTATAAATAGATTTGTCCATCAAACAAAATAGTGGAGCAAGTCCAGTGGATCAATCCAAAGAATAAATGGCGTTTTATCCACATAAATCCACATGGCAGATCGGATTGCTCTATAACCAATCCATGGGATCTGCTTGGTACACAATCCTTTCTTCAGCCACATATAACAAAATATCCCTCCAAATGCATAAACCCCACCACTACTTTTGCTCATCAAAATCACCCACAGCCTTGGAAATTTTCATACTCGAGCAATAACGATGGCTGCAACAATGGCTACTTCATCTACTGTTTTTGGGTTGGGCACTTCCTCTCTTTCTTCCCCATCTCGGGCCTCTTCCTCCAAGAAACTGCACCTCAGCTCAGGTACCACTTCGCATTCACTGTTGATTTTTTGGTTTTTGTTTTTCTTGATATATTTTCTATGCCCAACTTCTGTTTGATTGAGTGCCACAAAGGCACAATCTATTTTACATGGCCAAATGGAGTATATGTTGCTAACGGTGGTGTGCTTTCGGTACATAAATTCTGTATATTTTGTTTCGAGTAAATTAACACTTTCAAATGCATAACTTTGTCAAATTGGCTTTATTTTGATACTCAATTAGGTTGAAGAAACTGCTAAATTGAAGTATATGTTTTGATTATGCTTATTTTCTTGAAACAAAATGACAGTCTAAACTTTCCTGAATAAACTTTCCTGAACGTGATCGGAACGTAGCTATCGAAATAAATTGCCTTTCATGGTCGAAGTTAGTTTATAAACACAATATATGATTTTTTTAAGCCGTTGAAGTTGAGCTTATAAGCTTTCCTGAACATGCTCGGAATGTAGCTGTTGACAAGGAAAATAACCAATCACTATGCTTTTACAACCTATATTTGACGATCAAGCAATTGTCTATATGCTTGAACACTGAAACCAAGATCTTGCGCATTGTAAGTTGCAAGTTGTAACCCTTCAATAATAATCTTAACTATTTGATAAAGATAAGGTGAAAGAACTGATACTTGGAGAGCTTCGAACTTAAGATATTGTAGTCATAAAATCTTTACTTTTATTGTTTGAACTAGGTGTCATATACTCGAAGAATGTTTTATATAATGTAGTAGAGAACAGGGGAACTTAAGATCTTCAGTTCATGAAACCTTAGTTTCTTATTTGAACTAGCCTATGTTTTTATAGTGCAGAAGAGAACGGGTAAACATTTTCGTTCTTGCTCGTGCATATTGACTGAAGAACTTTCTTTCCCGGAAAATCTCATGTAGGATCACCACTTTTTCTTTATGTCATTTTTCAGGATTTCTTAAATCTCCAGTAACTGCCCGGAATCCTCTAAGGCCAGCACAAGCTTCAGGAGGAAAATTCACATGGTAACAACTGATTTTCAATACTTGTGACATATATGTTACTTTTAATTTGGCTTGTTATCATGTACAATGTTCGATTTAAAGCTTTGAAAGAGACTGGCTGCGAAGAGACCTGAACGTGATTGGATTTGGACTTATCGGATGGCTTGCTCCGTCCAGCGTTCCAGCTATCAATGGCAAAAGTTTGACGGGACTTTTCTTTGAAAGCATTGGAACCGAGCTCGCCCATTTCCCCACTCCTCCTGCCCTCACTTCCCAATTCTGGTAAGCTAAAGTTGCTCTAATTCTTTATAAATGGAAAACACTAGTTCTTCAACTCATGAAGTGGTCATTCTGATACCAATTCTGGTTTCTGTCTGATTACTAATATTTGAAGATTATAGTATTAGCCTTTCATTCTGCACACAACGGGAGCGTCACTTTCTGAATATAGACGAATGCGTTTTGTTTCTTATGGGTTAATAATTTTTAAATGAAGTGATCAATTAATAAAGTACATTGATTGATAAAATTTTCTGGGATCAAGGATTATGCAGTTGCTGCACCTTTTCTGCCGTATGAATTTTGTAATTTTTACTTCTCACTTTGATTTAACTGAATAGGTTGTGGCTGGTCTGCTGGCATTTTGGCCTTTTCATCTGCCTTACATTTGGGCAAATTGGCTTCAAGGGAAGGACTGAGAATTACTTCTAAGATGAATATCATCTGTTAAAAATGTGTATAACAATGACTTTGTAATCTATTTCTGAGAATCTATGTTTCTTTCTTAATTTCATTAGATATATGCTAACCAAAATGCTTAATTTGCTGGATGGTCACGAGCCCGACGCAAAGGAAATACCAAAGCTATAGGATCCAATTCATCTATTCTTTTCCAGTGAGGGTGAACTTTGGGTGAGTTTGCAGTATACCCAATCAATTGGTGTCGCGCATTCAGGCATCCTTAGACGAATGAGTGGTCTTTCAGGGTTGCTCGTTGGAGACGCCCCTCTTACCCAATAAAAGACTACTCGATCTATATATAATCTAGTATAGCTTAACCCAACATTAATTAATATTTGATTCATTATACTATATAATCTAGTATAGCTTAACCCAACATTAGTTAATTAATCTTATAGTATATAATCTAAAGGAACAAAAAATAATGATGCCTTCATTTTGTATTGGTATTGCATATTAGTGCTTCCATTATTGAACCACGCCAACCTCAATAATAAATTACTTAAAATAAATCTAATAAGATGTCATACATTCGAATATATTCCTTATATACCTTAAATAAATGAATAACCAAATAAATGAAGGAACCATTGTTTGCCTCCAAAATTGATAAAAGAGTTCCCTTTAAATACTGGGGGAGAGAGAGAGAGAGAGATTCTAGCCAGCTAGGATATTTGGAGGCTAAATATATTTAATAACATGGCAACTATTAGTTTCATAATAGTTTATTGTCATCAATACTCATCATAGGCTCTTATTAGTTGTCTATGACTTCTCCCCTTTTCATTCCTTTCTATTAGTTTTTTTTCCCAGTCAAAGATCAACCATATTATTATAACTACCTTAAAATCATTTACAGAAGTTTCACACAGTGAAAGAAACACGGGCATGTTTTCGTTTCTCATTTTCATACTTAATAGAGGAGGAAGTCACTGAATTGATCGAGAGTGGCAGTATTGTCAGTGAGTTTAGTCAGTGTTTAGTATTATGAGTGTAAATTTCACAAACGATGTTCGTTTTCAACTCATAATATATGTTCTTAGATAGCTCGATGAGACGGACACTAGCGGTAGATGTAAAAGACCTTTTTTGGGTGTTTGAAATTTCCTTCTATGAGTTATTTTTTGTGTTTTCTTCCCTTTCCTTTGTCCTTATTTAGCATGTATTTGCTTCTCTTTTACAAAACACATTATAAGTTCACATACCATTAATTTGACAACTGATTTGATAATTATTCATTTATTACTATAAATTTCAAACTTTCATTAAATCTACATCACTCATTTCCTTATATTATATAACTTCTCATTATAATTCAACTTGTAATAATGAGAATCAAACAACGGTTTAATTTAAGCTTTTTCTACTTAAATCCGGCCCATTTGAAGTCTGTGACCCATCAAGACATCTAGTTAAGCACCTTCTTCGTTGCATTAGAATTCAAAAATAAAGTCCAGTAGTTAGAATTGTAAATTGTAATCTTTGTTCTTTTAAATAAATTCATTGCACGAGCACAGAAATTTTCTATTAGACATCATAGATTATATAGTAGGATTTTATTAGACACGTTAGAAGACCCTCTCTATTGTATCCAATGAAATTCTCTCACGTAAACTCCGTGGAAGAACCGCACAAGCACAACCTCAGACCATCAAACCAAAAATTGTGGTTTTGGTGCCGGCGGGGCCACGTGAAGTGGGGCCGGCAAGATTATCAGGACGTGGGTGTTTTATGGAGAAAAATTAGGATTCCCCTTCTATCACAGAGCAGCACGGCAGTGAAATCCCTGCAAAATATTTTATAGCCGTTAATGGGGGCCCCGTCCCAACGACCTACTTTTTTCCCTGCTGTTTCTCCTTCTTCTTCTTCAATTCTTTCTTTTGTCTTTCTTCCTTTCCATTGATTGATTACACTGTGCATTGCACAGTGGTACCATCTGCCCCCACATTATTCTTGCATTAATTATTTCTCTTTCATTTTTACCCGGCCGGTGAGAACACGTTCAGCGTCTCTTGTCTCAGAAGTGAATATCTCGACCAGATGTACAGTGAAAAAAGTGGAGAGAGATCATAGAAATGAGCTTAAAATATTTGAATCAATAGAGAATAATTAAACGGTTAATCTTTGAACGATAAGTTCTTATCAGATTTAACGTTCACTCTGACTGTCTCGCTGGTACCATAATCATTTGCAATGTTTCCTAGGGTGAACCCTTGAACTTTTATATGTTGGATTGACAATTGAGTACTCTTTAAGTCAAGATTTTTGTGGAATAGGTGTCCTTTGCATGTACCTCATTAAGAATGCTATATATGTATAGGCTCTTTTCCCTATCTCAATAATTAAAGACTTTTTTGGCATATCAACATATTTTTTCAAACAGAAGAATTGTTCTCTCGAGGATCACCCTATGTACTTCCCTCAGCTCCTATTTCTCTTGGTTTGATATTCTTTGCCGTTTGTTTTGAAGAGGTTGGGAGAAATCGAAGGGGGTTGGGGTAGCTATGAAGGCAGATCGGAAGAGCGTCATAATTTAAACAAATGGCCTATTGCCACAATTTGTGTACCATTTGGCACACTCGTTTTACAGTTCAATCTCCGATGTTTAAGAGCTATATACACTCTCCTCCTTTCTACGAGCTCGCCCATTTATGGTGCCATCTTGAACCTGTTATGAAAGTCAGTTCGATAAAGCGATGCTTTTTTAAGAAAATGATTCACGTGTAAAGTAAACCAAAATTATTGAGTCATATAGCATATTGGAAATTTTGTACCTATAGGAATATAATTACAGTGGTCCAAGGTTTTACGGCCCCAAGAGAACACAAAAACACGAAAAACGATATGTATCAAAAAAGTAGTAACAGAGATTCGAAAACTTCCATATGTGCTCTCACTTTCAATGTTTGAAATCTTTCAATTGATTCAACAAGCTGTATCAAAATACGTGCCCATTATTTCTTAGTGTTCAAATTTGTTCCACAAATTTTGATGAAAAGGAAAGAGCTTTTGTCTAATAGTCATCCTCAATAATAATAAAAATAATACTCTCTCCGTCTCAGAAATATAGTCTAGTATTTCATTTTAAATCGTCCTAAAAAATAGTCTAGTTGCTATATTAAATGTGCATTTAATTTTTCATTTCTATGTTTCCCCCTATTTAGTTATTACTTTGATACATAAAATTATAGGGAATTTAAAGAGTTCACACTACAAACAACTATACCATTAATTAAGCATGAGGGTTAAAATTAAAAGAAAGCCTATAAAATTAATATTCTAACTACATTACATACTAATCCTTAATCTATGTAAAAATACCTAACTACATTACATACTAATCCTTAATCTATGTAAAAATACCTACCAGACTATTTTTTTGAGACGGAGAGAGTAATAATAATAAGGGAGCTTCCATGAATACGAGTTTAGAAAGTAAAGAAGTAATCATGGATAGTAAGAAAAATATAATAATTACATTGAAAGAATTTATACTTCAAAATGAAAATGTAAAGAGAGAGAAATTTCGACACAATCAATTTCATTCTAAGACAATACTTTTTTGGTATAATAATAACATCCTCAATTTTTATGGTAAATGTTTTATTTAATTCTTATGTTAAATAGTGTTACATATATGTAACACCTAACACAAATGAATGTCAATAAATAGGAGCCATGGTACATTCATGTCTTATTATGATACTACAATTTAGTCTACCCAACAGGTGTGTATAGAGTTAGAGATATTAAGAGTAATGATAAACACCTCTATTAGTTAATTAGTTGACAAAAAAAAAAGGCATTTTATAGAGAGAAGTTTGAAGGCAGAACTATCATTAATTAAGACATTTAGTTTGTTAGATATTTAAAATTTTTTGAGGATAAAATTGTCAATTGGTGAATTAACAAGAATGTGTATCATTACTCATAAAAATTTGTGAAACAAATTTGACTATAAGAAATAATTAATCTTGACTTTCGTTAAATCGGCGCTTATCATTTTTCCATCTAATAAGACGTAAATAAGCAAATATCGCATCGGTTATGTACATAATGCTCATACCCGCCCAATTTTGAGACGGTAAAAAAGTTTCATCTTCGTTTGCGTCTCACATGCCTAAGCATCGCCATAGGCATGTTGAATAAATTTCTAGTACCTTAAAAGTACCCAGTTTATTCTCTGTACCAAAATCAAGAACCAATAAGTGAGCTCACAAGTCGTCTCTAACCTTTGAGCTAGGTGAGCTCACAAATCATTTACAAACATTGAGTTAAGAACCGATTGTGTCCTCAACTTTGTTTTCGACCTCCTGCATCTCCAACCTTTTATACATTTGCACGATATGTCTTTTTTGATGGATTCCGTTAATATTGCTATTAACTTTCTAATAAAATTACTGTTATTCCCCTTAACTTTTTAATTTTAAAAACAAAACGTTTATAAATATTAAAAATAAAAAAATATAAAAAGGGAAAACACCCTACGCACCCCACCCTACCAAGGGCCGCCGGAATGTTGTCATTTCCAGCCGCCAAAAAATCAATCAAGTGTTGACATATATCCAATTTAATTGTTTCCCTCCAACTTTTCGCTAATATTAAAATTTTCAGAAAGTTCTTGAAACTTTTCTTAAAAAACTTTTCACCTATGTGTTTTGTATAGATACACGTCATGTGTATTTTAAATTCAAGCTAAATACACATGATATGTATTTATACATGCCACATGAGTGAAAAGTTTTTTAACAAAACTTTTAGAAAGTTTTTGAAAGAGACTATTAGAGTACTTTTAAAGTTTGAGTACTCTAGTACATGCCAATATTAGAGTACTCTAATACATGCCAACATTAGAGTACTTCTAAAGTTTAAGTCATTTTCTAAAACATCTTGAAAATTTTGTAACAAAACCTTTCAATAGCTGTGGTATGTATGGATACGCACTACGTATTTTTAAAATACACATGACATGTATGATTTACACTTAGTGTGCATGTATATACGCCACGGTGCCACCATAGAGTGAACTAACAAAATTTCTCGGATATTTTTGAAAATTTTCCTCTAACATTGGGGGAAAAGGTAAAACGGAAAACGGAAAAAGGAAAAGGGGAAAAGCTAAATGAGTGGTTAAATTTGGCCCTTTTTAAAATTTTTCCACCTAAAAATTGGAATTTATCCATAACATTATTTGACTTGGTGGAAGGAAAGCCAAAATTGAAATGCTGTTAAGGTCCTTAGACATTCATGTAGATTGTAGTTGTCTATTTGTAATTTTTCAGAATTTAGAGTGTTTGATTTTTTTTATTAAATACATTATAATTTCACTTAACATTAATTTAATAACTGTTTATTTATAACCATAAATTTTAAACTTATATCAAATCTATATCACTCATCTCACGTGATTATAATTCAATTACAATTATGAGAATCAAACAGCCAAGCTTTATCCTAAGTTGCTCCCGCGTATGCCACGTCTTCTCTTCTGTTTCCGTCGCAACAATAACTTCCCATCTGTATCACTCGCTCACAAACTTTCCCTTTTCCATGAATAACAGTAGCAGATCCCACCCCACCTCTCTCATCTGCATTACTTTTCCAATAAACTTAAAGATCAAGCTTTTATAGTTGCCTGATTTGCTTCTCTTTCACATGTTTTCTCTTTTTCTTTTCCCTCTATGCAAGTTTGAATGAAACAAAGCCAAACTTTTGAAGGGCTTCAATTTGCATGCCATCATTTCATCATTCTTCTAAGAGACACTGTATATATTTTATAAGGGTACGTTTGAACCTTCCACGTTTTGGGTCTCTCCTCTTTTTTTGACTGAGATGATTAGCAACCCATTTTAGAACAGACAATCCTTTTGAAGGTTTAATTTTAGACAATCCTTTTGACGGTTTAATTTTTTCTTCACAAATTCCGAAAAAACAGTTTCAAAGTGCTAAAAGTAAGCTGATCAAAGGGTTATTGGAGCTAATTTATGGGTTTAGGTTTCTAAAAATTTTCTGGGTTTTTAATTGGAGTGATTATTTATTGGGATTGGTTTTGAAAAAATTTTGGGCAAATACCATATATAGAGTACCCTGAAATTTAGGCAGAGAGAGGGGAAAATGCTGAGGCAAAGTTTGAATGTGGATGGGAAGACTGGGGGAAGGCAATGTAAAGTGAGAAAGAGGGGGAATTCTTCATCATCTTCATCATCATTGGTGAAGAATTATCGTTTAAAGAGGGCAATTATGGTGGGTAAAAGAGGCGGTTCCAGCACTCCAGTGCCTATGTGGAAAATGATGAATTCAAGATCCCCATCGCTTAAAAATGACAGTTCATTCAAGAATTTGGCCGCAAAGGGTGGTGAAAAGGGGAAAGATTTGTCAGTTTCCGCGCGGAAATTGGCTGCCACTCTATGGGAAATTGATGGGTTACCTTCATCTAGAGTGAAAAGGGAAATTTTGGAAGACAAAATAAGTGGAGTAGGAAATGTTAGAAAAGAAAGGGTTATCAGTTCTCCCAAGTTGGATCCATTCCATAGTCCTATTTCTGAGGTGGGATAGTGTTTTCTTCAAGAGATTTGCACTTTCCAAGTCATTAGAATGGGTCAATTTTGTCTAGTAGATTCAAAGTCTGCTGTTTTCTTGAAGTTTTTTATTTTACCATTTTTTTGGTTGGTTTGATGAATTGCAGAAAATGGATCCATCTGAAGTCGGCTATCATCATAGAAGGAGAGCTTCAGCTTGTTCACAAAGCATTCTTCAGGCTGACTGCAATTTGGTGGAGGTAAAGGCAGAGGCCTTTTTCCCCTAATCCTTCATGGTTATCAACTTCTCTTGTACTTTAATCCAAGTGAATTTAGCAGAATAATTGCAATTATTAAACTATCACTAAATTCATTATCTTTCAGTGATAGTAGTGGGGTAATTGCCTTTGGAGCCACCCTTTGGCCTACTAGGAGGTGATGGGGCGAAATGGACAAATTCACTGTTATCTCATTAAAACACAGAACATGGTCTGGTTTTCTTATGGGTGCCACCAAAGCCAACATGTTTTATGTTTGTATTCTTGATATATCTGATCATGTTTACGTCTGTCCCCTGATTCCTTTATGATGTTCAATCAATCTAATTTGTGAATGCTGGGATTCTTCTTTCCCGTGAGAACCTCTGTCTGCTTGCTTTTGAGCTTTATCTTGATCTGCTACACATGAGGTATTGTTGATGGAGTGGTAGTTTATGCAGGCTGATCAGTCGAACTTTCATGGCCGAAGTCCGGGCAAACACATATTTGCAATAAAGAATCGTCTAAAGGATGTACATAGTGGCCTTACAACAAGATCGGAAGAGCGTCGTGAAGTATTAAGTCGTGTTTGGCACCTGGAAGATCAACACTCTACGGGATTATCACTTGTCTCGGCCCTAAAATTTGAGCTTGATCGGGCTTATGTTCAGGTCAATAAATTGATTCAAGAGCAAAGAATAAACCATAGTGAGATTGATATCCTGTTGGATCGTTTTGAAGAGGAAAAGGTAGTCTGGAAAATGAAGGAACAAGATAGAATACGCAGTGCCATTACTACTATTGCTAGTGAGCTCCAGATTGAGAAGAAGCTAAGGCGACAAACTGAGAGACTGAACAAGAAACTCGGGAAAGAATTAGCAGAGACTAAGGAGTCTCTTTCAAGGACAATCAAAGAGCTTGAGAGTGAGAAGAGGACTAGGGAGATATTGGAGCAAGTGTCTGATGAGTTGGCCCGAGGTATTGGAGAAGATAGGGCTGAAGTGGAGGAACTAAAAAGGCAGTCAGCAAAAGTTCGTGAAGAAATTGAGAAGGAGAGGGAAATGTTGCAACTAGCTGATGTGCTGCGTGAGGAAAGAGTACAAATGAAGCTTTTGGATGCCAAGTATCAGTTTGAGGAGAAAAATGCACTTCTTGACAAGTTGAGAATAGAGTTTGAGGCTTACTTAAAATCAAAAAGGGGCAAAGAAAAGGGGGAAGGCTCCCCAAGCTCTGAAAAAATCAAGGAGCTGGAAAAGTATCTGAGAGAAACATTGCCCAACTCGTATCAAAACGTAGATAAAGAGAAGGAAGATCCCGAAGTAATAAATAAACAAGCCCTCGAGGATGAAGATGAAGATGATTCAGCTGAAAGTGATCTCCATTCAATTGAACTAAATGTGGATGATATTGGGAAGAGCTTCCGGTGGAGTGAAGCTATGAAGAATGACTCAAAGAGGAATTCAACTGATACAAGTAAAGAGAGCAAGTCTCTTTCCCAGAAAAACAAAATTCCAAACATTCCCTTAGACACGAAATTTCCGAATGGCCTAGAGTGGGAATACAGCAATAATGAAGAATATTTAGGCGCATTCAATGGGGATAGGTTGGATCTTTCTTCACAGACTTGGAAAACAAATATTGAAGAAGAGATCGAGAGATACAATATGATTAAGGAACTAAGAGACCACATTGTATCGAGTTCAAGAATAGGATCCTCCCAAGATTTGCAGAATTCATATTCGAAGGATCCCGATGTGGCGATACGAGATGGTTTGAACGTGTTGCAGGGAGCTGGTTGAAACTGGTCAAAGAAATTTCTTCTCATCTTACTGTTCCTTTGGCCTAATGCAATACTCTTCATATCTCAAGAGATGGGGGGAAAAAGCTCTCTGGTGGCTATGCACAATCTGGAATTCAAGAAGACTTCCGATCTAAACAGAATTTTGTTTTTCGTAAGTTGCATAAGATAATAAATTGTATAGAATCTGTTATCTTCTGTAGTATTAAGCCGTTACCAAAGTATCTGAATATATGGAAGTTTATAAATTTGTTTCAGTGGTTCAATCTTTGGTCGTAAATTCATTGGTGTTTGGTGAGTAAATTTTCAAGTACTACATATCTGGTGCTATCATGGCACCAGACGAGGGATGTAACGTATTGAAGGTGGCGGTAATTCATTGTCTTGTGCAGTTACGGTGCTAGTCGTCTGGTGCGTGAAATTTTTTCATTGTCCATTTTCCCGATGACGTTTAAAAAGGATAAGAGGACCGAAATGTATTATGCGAAAACCGAAATTGATTTTGGGATGTATTTTATAAAATTTTCATAGTAGTATTTCCTTCACATAAACAAAAGCTTTGACTATGGGGTGGCTGGCACAACGAAATGCTGTAGGGATCATGTCTCAAACAATTATCTCGTAGTTATAATAATTTGTCTTGGTTTGTCTTGCGTCACATGCTCTCAAATCGTTCCAAGATCCACTTGATAACATCAATTAAGTTATGGGAAAAATTGCACCGTCTATCCTCGACTCATGATTAATATTTAGGTTAGTCTCGTAATTCATCTGTGTCTGCTAGAAAGTACGTCTAATTGCAACTGTGAAGCCACACATTTAACCGTGCTTTTTGCTTTTTTCATCCTTGACGCCTTGTCTTTTACAACACTGATTATCCTTAATATTGAAAAACGAGTACAAGTTTCTAAAATTTTTTCATACGTCCTTGTACAAGTACTAGGTCTTTAATCACAAATTTTGAGCGCTTACTCAAGTTTGGGAAGCGAAGTTCATGCTTCAAGAAGCTAGGCATGTGAGAATCATCCACGATGCTCTACTCCTAACAATATTCTAAAAAGTGTAAGGTAACATAACATACAAATAGATGATAAAGTGTAAGGTGTAGAAATTCATAGAGTACAAGTATCAAGCATAAGTTATTTTAAACATTCGCCTATACGTGTAGGCATTCTTATATATCCACTGATAACATCACAATTTATGAGAAATTCTTAGGAATATATATATGTAATATTTCCTTCATTCGATAAATAATATAATAATGAAAAACAAAAGTGAGAACTAACTTGGCATTAAAACAGTAGTTTAGAAATAATAATGCAAATTTGAAGTTCCCCTCAATTTTTTTGATATAATATAAGCATATGGCTCTCATCATTTTAATTTCTACCCTTTCTTCCATAAGTATGAAATTATTTTATATTATAAGAATGATAATAATTGATAGCCATATGCATGAATCATTTCAATTTTTTTTTTCTTTTCTATATGCACACTACACATGCATGGTTTAGAATTGGGTTGGATTGGGGCCAAAGTGATTTGATAATACCCACAAATTGTCTCACATTAGACCAAGGTTCATGTCCTTGTATTTGGTGTCATTCATTTGAAAAAATATTTGTAACTTTAATAGAATGCAGCCAAATATATGTAATTGCATGTGTTCCTTCAATAATTTCTCATTTGGTTTTTTGTTATTTGATGCATTAGAGGTTTGAATTATCATATCTAGTTTGATCCAAGACTCCAAGTCGTGTGTGTGAATTATCAGTCTAGCTAGGTCACTTGATTTGTGCATGAACTGGATTATGTCCTTACACATGTTGTGTCAAATTATTAACCTAGGGATTGACCATATATAGCTTGACTATGAAGGCAAACCATGTTAGCTCAAGAGCTCAAGGTGAGTTTATGGTGCAGTCGAAGGAGATGAAACTTGACGACCTTTAGCGGAAACATTAACTCTCTCTCTCTCTTTTTTTTTTTTTTTTTTTTTGGGTCAAAGTGTAAAAATAGGAATTTTTTGAAAACAAAGGTGACTAGAGATTGGCACTGTCTCCGCCACTACTTAGTTTTAACTGTGATTTTTCTAAAGGGCTTGCATTTACTAGAAATTTCTAAGAAAGCAGGGCCAGGTTCCTTACGTAGCCCGATTTCTAATGAGATACTGACATGTGGTGTGTGTCAGGTGAGGTGTCAGTCTGCGATTAGAAATTGAACTCCGTAAAGAACCCAGCCTTATTTCTATAGGACGGTACATTTACTGAAAGATGGTTTACATTTAACATTGCATGATTTGGGTACTTGTTTCCAAGGATGATTCACCACATCAAATCAAATCAAATCAAATCATATGCAATGTTCACTTTCTTATTTTTGGCCTAATTAGGCTGGCAACTATATGCATTTAAACATTCTATGAAGGGAAATGATTGACAATCTAATGGAGAAATGATACAGAAACTATTACATCAAGATTACATGATAGAGAAACGATCCAGAGTCTAATGAAGACTAACAGTTTACAGAACCCCAAGAAAGGGGGGAAAGTGTGAGGCTAGCATTAATAGGATTAGAGCAATTAATATAATTGGTCCATACGAAGGATGAGACCTGCGTCGGACTCCATATGTCCATATGGGTTCTAGAGCAATTTCATTTCACGATATATTGTACAAATAGATAATGAAACTTCAGAGTTTAGATGCATTAAGACAGTTGTTTCTCATAAGCACTCAATGAATTCCATTACTAGCTAGACACTAACTATCATCAACCCAAAGCTGCCAATAGATCAACTTCAGAGTGCAGTGTGCACAACAGAACAAAAAGGAAAACTACAAGAAAAATGCTTATTACTTATTAGACAGGTGAAGAAACTAAAAAGGCCTTGACCTCCATAAACAGGAGGCCTTTTCTGGGGAAAAAAAGAATGGACCAAAGATTTGACACACACTTGGCAGTTGGCTCTATGGAAGTTTCCAGGAGTTGGGGTCCATTCTTTGAACCCAAAAATATACCAAACTACTCACATGTGGGCTTACATCAATATAAGTGGCCTGGTTGGTTGGTAAAGTACCCAAGGTTATCGAAGAGCCGATAGAGCCCACAAAGCAACATTTGCTAACATAAGTTTGTAGACAGGAAATTCAGGTTCGAACACATGCGTTCTTCCCCTAAGGTCTTTCTCCTATCTTATCTCCACTTGTATAAGAAAAAGAATACAATATTATCTCATTATTACTCTATTATAATATACAAACGGAATAATCAGATCCATATTCAATGCATGTTTCACTCCATGTCTAGTTGATGTAGGATTTATTTGAACTTTTTTTCCGAAAATCATCTGGATGCTAAAATTGATGATACGTTCATCTCTCTTGGTCAAACCAGGAAGCAATACCTAGTGTATCGAAGTTAAATTATTGTATCGTATTTGAATTAGCCTTATGTAAGTACAATCGTCTTAAGAGTCAGCTATGCATTTTCTTGACCATGCCATTCTAACTTTGGGACCTACCACTTCCGTTCAGTTAAAAAATGAGAACATTTTTTTTTTCCTTTTGGGTACTCCGCATGAGTTAACCTTGAGTGCTTGGCCCGGCACTACTCGTAAGGAATTGGATTTCTAAGTTGAGCGATGAGTGAAATGGCTCAAAGCTTTATCAACTCGTTTTCGTGTCCAATTGTGAAATTCACTCTCAATCTATCACGACCCTTCAGTGAATTAGATCTTAATCACCAAGGTCTTAGTCAAGATCATTACCAGACATCATATATTAATTAATGAAGATTAACGAGGAAATAAGCAAATCCAAAAGATTTGTTGTGGGAGAAACTCATTTAGGCGCATTGCAATCCCCAATAAATCCGTCTATTTCCTTACGTGACTTGAATCTGATTTGCGCATCAGATAGCCTACATCAAAATTTTATTCAGGAAAATGTAATTTGTAGGAAGCTTTTACAAAATCTTCTATAAAATAGAGTGATTTTAGCATCTTATTGTGTGGGTCGGTGAAAGAATAATTTAGGGTACGATGGTAAATTTGCCCTTTTTTGTCCAGAAAATTTGTAAGAACTCTCATACAAATAGACTCGTGTAATTAGTGTTTAAAATGCGTGGTTATAATTAAATTAAAATTAAAAGACTTATTAAATCAATGATATATAAAATTATAATGTAGAAATCACAATCAAAATAAAAAAAGCTCTATGTAATTTTAAGACTAGAAATTACTCACCACATATCAAAAACTAACGGTAGGCAACTTCCATATCCTTTGATCAGAATTAATTATAGCCCATAAATAAATATAATGATTTGAAATTTGAATAGAATTATATAATTTTCACCCGCCCACTGTTGGAGGGGTTACACTGCTTATTTCTGATGTGATGGTGACATAGCTTGACGTGGCACACATGACCGTCATGTATGTTTTATATGTGTGTGACACGTCAGAAGTAGATGGTGTAACTCCGCCCACAGTAAGTGGGTGAATATCCATGAGTTTCCGTTAAACTTAGGCCAACTCTTAAATTGCCCTCCTTTTTTTGCCATTTCGATAGCAAGAAGGGGGAGATTCCCCCTTCCCCCCTTTTTGCTTTTTCTTTTAAATTTTTTTACATTAGAGTATCAGTTTTTTGTATGTTATTTAAAATGCCTCTGACTTTAACAGTGGAATTTGACTGTTTTTGTCACCAAGGACGAAATAAGGTTGGAGACGTACAGAAGGAAAAACAAAAGTTATGGATGTAATTTGTAAAAAAGTGAAAGGTTGGGGATGTTAGATGTAAAAAACCCATATTAACCTTTACGCTAAATAACAAAATATTGGAGACCAACTTGCTATTGTTTCAAAGACTAGACATGTCTAGTGCAAATTTTGTTATTTAGTCTTCACTTACTAAAACGGCTGCCCCCACGTTGTATCTCTGTCTCAGTTACAGTACTCCCTCTCCCCATACCAAATTACAATGTCCGATCTCAAGCCCTTCACTGGTACCAAGCCCGGACCGGACGCCGGTCGACCCGGATAGCGATGCAGACGACGTGATTCAGCCCGACCCGTTGCTGGAATCTGGTTCCTTCATTGACGCCGACCAAGTCGAGGAACCAGAGACGCCACCGCCAAACCAGCAGATCGGAATGTTTCCAGAAGGGGAGACAGGATCGGCTTCAGGCATTGCTGCGGAGCCAATTTCGGCCGCTGCCCCTGCTGATGGGTCGGCGGGTTCGACTCGGCCATCGGTGAAAAGAAACCTTGAGGAGATGTCCAAGAGACCCAGCTGGTTGCCTGAGTCGTGGACAATTGATTTGAGGGTTCGCTCGTCCGGCGCCACCGCTGGAACCATCGATCGAGTAGGTCTCCTTCTCTATTGGCATTCTCATATGTGCAGAATTATATGTTTCATTCAAATTGATCAATTATGTGTTTTTGTTTATAACGATTATGAAATTGTTTCTTGTTAATGTTTTTGACTTCTTGGTTGGGTATTCTTCTAGGGTTTTGTGTGTGTTCCCTTTGGGTGTCCTTGTTGTGGCATTAATTGCTGTGATTATTTGATATAAGCAAAACAGGGCCCTTCCGAGTTGTTGCGAATGTGGAAACAGGAGGAGTTCTTTTTGTTTTTGTTTTTTTAAGGTCTCCTTTTGTTATATCAGGTGAAGTTTTATACTATCGAAACTTAATTAGTTTAATTGTAGTATAATGCTATGTACTGAGAGGGGATTTATTTCCATCCTCTGGAATTTCACTTTGACTGGTCTGAACTAAAATAATTGGAAACATTAAAGATATGTACTTATTCACACTTTCATGATTTTCCACCCAGTGGTGTAGCCAGAAATTTAAGCTAGCGGGGGCGACTGTCGGCCTTTTGCCAGTCCGAAAAAAAGTTTTTAAAAGTTTATGTAAGAAGAAAAGGGATTTATACATAGATTAACTTGCTCAAACTAGAATTCTTTTTTATTACAATATAAAATGTTAAACTTTTAACTAACTTGAAATGCGTAAAAATATAATATGGCATTGACTCTTCAACTTTATCTATCAAGAATAAGTTTCAGTTGTTATCATTCAGACCGGTTCTAAATTTAATTAGTTCAAATTTATAAATAGCTCTTAGAACTCAAATTGAAATCCCAGGGCTATGGACTTAAATGTAAAGATAAAATTTTTGATATTAAATCAATCATTCAATTAGATCAAGTGAATTAACATACATTATTAAGGATACTAATACTTACGTCTTAAATAGACAAAATGAAAGTAGACTAACTATGTTTTGCATAGACTAATATATCATATGATGACCCTTGACCATATATAAATAATTTGAAGGATTAGTCTATCTATCTAGAAAACGTTAATTAATATCATAATATGTCAAATGATTATTTATTTTTTCATGATGTTTACTAAATTTAAATAGAAAATGTTAAAACTTGGCCATAGGGTGATAGAATTATTTGGACATGAAAATAATATGAAACTCAATTTAAAACTTGGAAGGAAAATCATATTTTGAATTAAGATTAGTCCATCTAATAATAATATAAGTTTAGATCACAACTATTTAATGATAATAAGAATAAAAACTATATTGTCAAAAAAAGGGGAATAAAAACTAAGATTTCAAATTTCTTATACCACTACAATTATTATCACCTATCACCTAAATAATTATACAAGTTGGGAGGGATTCTTTTCTACTAATTTAGTGAAATCTACCAGGTTAACATGCACATAATTTAAAAAAGAACCTATTAAAAGAAAAAAAGGGTAAAGTTATTTATCCATTTTAAAATAAATCTGATGCAAAAATAATTGTTGGGCCTAACTTATTAATCCATTTTTTCTGGCCCAATTCAAAAGTCAGCGACTAAAATAAGGGTAATATTGTAATTAGAAATATATAAATCTTCTTCCGCAGCCCCAACTCCATTTCCTCCGCCGACCACTACAAATGGGTTCGTTTCAAGATTTCCATGGTAGAAGCTTTTAAACGTTAAAACATTCTATCCAAATCCAGTGTAGCGACCGCACTCGACGTATATTGGCTCCGTCGCTGCTTCCCTTCTCAAGCAAATCTTTCATGGCTGAAATTTTTTGGGAAATTTTTGCAGACCACCGGTGCGGCGACTGATGCTGCTGGGGCGATCGTCCCCACGCCCCCTCCTTTCGCTTCGCACCTGTTTCCACCCTCAAATGCATATATTGTTAACTTATTCACTCACAGAGTAAAACTGAAGAAAATGAAAGATATTGAGATTCTTGGTTTACTAATGTGGGCATCATGTGAAAATCAAACTTGTGAGATCGGAAGAGAAATTTTCTTATTTGGGGTTTCTGAATGGATAACAAAGAGACCAGACACATATAGGCTGTTCCCTTACATATTAGTATTCTTTCAGAGGAGATAACAGAGTTCAAGTTTTAGGCAGAACAAAGTTCTCAGCCATTCAAGGGGGGCCCAACAAGGGAGTGGAGTTGTTTTAAATTGCCATCCCTACATGCTATGTAGACAAGAGTAGTGGATTCCTTAAATCAAAAGAGGATCTTTTGTTTCACTTGATAGGCATCTACATCTTAGTAGCATCGATTTTGCGTTCAACTTCTTAATTTCGTTAAAAAAGGCCCTAAATCTATCCGCTACACTCTTCATGCGCTCCTTTGCAAAAAGTAGTAGGCTAGACAGATGGTGGCACTTCGAGTCTAAATACATGTCTGGATAACTGTAAAAGGAATTTGATCTTCCTCGTATTCTAAATGTTAAGAATTTTCTCTGAAACATTGGGGGGTCAGTAATCAAGTTTTGGTAATATTTAGACCAGTATACACTTGTATGACTAAATTAATCAGGTTGGTTTTCAGTGACGCAGGTTCCATCCCCGTGTTATCCATTTTTTGGTCAGCAAATTGTGGCCGTTCTAACTTAAAGAATCATTCTACAAAAGCGCCAATTTTCAAAGTTTCGCTTTGTAATTGATTATACTTCTGTCTTTTATTTATAGGAACTCTGTATTGCCCATTAACGTGTCTTTACCACGTCCACGGTAAATTGACTTGTACGAATCTTTTGCACCTCATAAGCATACTTTTTGTACAGCCATGCAAGTATTCAAGGCACATATTTTTCTATTGGATAAGTATGGTGATGTAAGATTGAGAAATGGAACTAATTTCTGCAGTTTGTACTTTGTAAAAAATAGCGAGTACTCGTGGCACATTTTTGCTATCGGATAATGTCGTAGCACTAGATTGGTGGCTGAATCTAATTTATCAAGTTCGTACAGATTGCAAGTATTCGTGGCACATATTTTGCAAACGGATACTATGGTGACATCAGATTAGTGAATGAATGTCTCTCCAGTTTGATATATGTAGTCGAGATGGTAATAAACTAGTGAAATTTGGTAAAGTAGTCTTGACGGTTGATGTGGAGGAACATTCAAATCTATAACTTTCATGGAGTTCACTGAAAAGGAATCAAGTGCTTTGCATCCATGTAGCCAAGCTAGAGAGGCATTTTAGATAAGATTGAGTTGATTTGGGCACTTGAAAATGTTGACAAATAGCTCACCTCTTCATTTTCGCACTACCATCTTTTTCTTATTTTCTTCAACGCGTATATGTGTAAGTTTATATTTTACTAGCTTCACATATAATCTCTTCCTGACTGATGTTCTAGTTAGAGATTATATCGGGAAGTTCCCTTTTTCCTCTTCCCAAACAAATTGTCTTTCTTCATTACCAGGCATATTCTTGGACACCACAAGGAGAATTTTAGGGTATGTTTTTTGTGATTTTTTTTCTATTATGCTTATATGTTCATCATGATTAATTTTCTTGCAATTTGGACAAACTGGTGCGGGATTTAAGTTAATGATAGTAAATAATGATACGATTGGTGGTTTGATTTTTCTGTGTTTATTCTGTATCTTTGTGCTGAAGATGTTCCAACCTGTGAGTTATTTGTGTTGGTTAGCACATTTAGGACCCACTGGGCAGCGGGGCTCCGCCCGGGGGAAATTTGGCTGACCCTGCTGTGCCATTGAGGGTTTGCTTATGAATATAGGGCTGTTCATACATTGATCTCTCTCTCTCTCTCTCTGATTGTACACGTTAAAATTATGTCACTTCTCCGACTATGCAATCTTATCAATCTCAATCTCGTCTCTTGTCTTCTTGATTTTGGGGTTCAGAAGATTTTCATGGGAGCTAAAATTTTATTGTACAGAATTTCAAGTTCATTTGCTCTCTTAGGACAGTAGGGCAATTATATTTCAATTATCATGCCATTTTCTTGGGAATAGAAAGAGCAATTCTTAATGTAGCTTCTTCCTGTGTTGAAGGCAATATAAATGTGTGCTTTAAAAGGATAATTAGACAACTGAGTTGTCAACGTTCAAGTGTATTATTGTAGCGGCATTCATTTATTATGTATGTTCCTTGCACAAAGATGTGATGTTATTTGTATAATCTTTTATTTGGGAATTCCTTTTTGTTCCATGATTCCATCAGGTTTCAGATAATCAGCAGGAATGGTTTATGGCATTGTTTGTGACGCCAGTTGGTCTTGCATTACAAAATAAAAATATTGAAATATGCTTTGTACATGATAACATTGTATGCATTCTACAGTATTACAGGGATCCATCCGGAAAGAAATTTCGCTCCAAAAATGAAGTGATGCACTTCTTGGAAACTGGAAATAAGCTAAAGAGAAAACTGAATTCTGATGCAGAAGCAGTGGTCAGAAAAATTCTTGATATTGGTCATATATTTAATTCTGTATTATGATATCTGGCGGCGGTTCATCAGTTGTGACAAATTGTCTATGCAGCCTTCCAAGAGTCCGGCTACCAAAAATCCAGGGGCGAAGAGTCCCTGGACCAAGAGTCCTGGGAGCCAAAAACAAAAGAAGTCGAGCTCAAAACGCAAGAAGACTGAGGTTTTAAAGTTTGATTTTGAGAATCCACCAGCCTGTGTCAGCTGGACTTGCGAGATCGGAAGAGCACGTGGAGTGCCCGGGTTGACAACAAGAAGGTCCCAGAATCTCGCCAACGTGAGTGGGCTGCTGCATTTCAACATGTCACTCAACCTAAAGGAAGTGAAGGGACTTCTAAGTAAAGGAACTTATTGTTCTCCAGTTTGCCATATAATAGTCCAGGACGAATGGTAGTAGATTTGTTTTCCTGGAGTTAGCTCATACAGAGGTTTTTTTCAGTTTTCACCAAACATCGATTTATGATGTGTTTTTAGATTGGTTAGTGACCATCTTATGAAATTAGGAGGTAGAATATCGGGGGTTATACACATTAGGTGTTCTTACTGAAATAGACTTTAAAAGGGAGCAGTCATCAGGAGATGTGCTTCTTATGTTTTTAACTATTTAATGAAGTCCGTCTCTCTCTCATTCATTTGTTTATTGAATTCTTATAGCTTGGTGTTCGATGAGGAAACGTTGAAATATTTGCAGTGATGACGAAATCCTTGTTTCTCGATGCTATGTTGAAGGAGAGATGTGCTGAATAGGCCTAGTCATACTAATTTTTCTAAAGAAACAACAAGGGCTACTTACTAAGGAGTTCAGTAGTTGTAAAAAATCAAGAAACAACTCGATTTTACAATTACAAGATATTGTTAGGAAGGAGTTTGATTTGTTTCCTTAGGAAAAGCACTTTAGAAAAATTGTAACTTATGTGATTACTATTTTTTTTTTTTTAGAAAAAGATGTGATGTACTGTTGATTTAAAAGAAGTTTGGGTGAAGATAGAATTTTGTCGATCGTGTTATGCTACTTTTTTCGTTTTTAACTCAACTTTATTTTTTATGCATGCCTTCTGCAAGAGGTTACCCTTTGAGTTCTAGGTCATGAATATTTAAAATCATTAGTACTTCAAAAGAAAAAAAAATGAAAAGGCAAAGCAAAAGTTTACACGTGGACACGTCGACGATGTTGCATGCATGTGACAAGTAACACTAAAGTGACACGTGTACTCTCAACCATCACGTGACATCCACGTTAAGTACAAAGTGCCACGTCATCACCCTCCACCTGAACAAACGCATCCCACCCGGAAAGCAAAGAAAATCCTAACTTGTTGCAGAGTTTCAGTTTGATTCTGTGCTTTCCTTTTCGAGACTCCTCAAAGCATATTCCCATCAAAGTAAAGATTTGGCTATAGTTTTATGCTTCTTCCCCAAACAAAATGGGTGACGACAGTCAGAGAAGAAGTGTCTCTAAAATCCCAATGGAGATTTCTATGGCAGAAGCGTCGTCGATGTTTCCGGGATTCCGGTTTTCGCCGACGGATGAAGAACTGATAGAGTACTACTTGAAGAAGAGGCTTATGGGCTGTGATAAGTGCGTCGAAGTCATCCCTGAGGTTGACATCTGCCGGCACGAGCCTTGGGATTTACCAGGTTCTACTCTTCTTTCACATGATGCATTAACTGAATACTTGGTTTTTCAATTTACATGAAAACTGCTTAATTACTCAAAACTTCAAATGAATTAGCCCAATCCATCATTCAATCGGAGAACGAGTGGTTCTTCTTTACTTCGCGGGGGAGGAAGTACCCAAAGGGCTCCCAGAGTAAAAGGGCAACTGAATCGGGTTACTGGAAGGCCACCGGCAAAGAGCGCACTGTTAAGTCGGGTTCCAATCAAATCGGCACCAAGAGGACGCTCGTCTTCCACATGGGTCGGGCTCCGAAAGGACAGAGGACGGAGTGGATAATGCATGAGTATTGTACAAGTGAGAAATCTCAGGTCAGTATGCCAAAAAGTTTTAATGAATTGCAGTATCACCAGTTTCAGAATCATCGTGAAATATCCGTTGATTATGTATTGTTTTTTCTAATGAATATATCTAGGATGCTATGGTCATATGCCGCCTTCGAAAGAACAGTGAGTTCCATATAAATGATAATAATCAGGGAAGAAGATCTTCAATTCAAAGTGATCTGTCTCCAGTAAACAATAGCAATACAGCTTTATCTGGAGTTGAACAATCGGGCGTGGCCGAAGATACCAAGGTGGGCGAAAGCTGCTCAAAGGAGTCTAGTAGCAGTTATAATTCTCACTCAGTGGAACAGATCGACTCTGGCTCCGATTCTGATGAAAAATTAAATGAGTTTGATCAGCACAATTTTTCTAGCAATGAGAAGGTTTGTGGGAATTATGTTGATTCCTACCGCTTCGTCGAGCTTGGCCACTAATCTGTTATTTGTCGTTTTCAGGACTGTGATGACGAAGAGGATTGAGATCGGAAGAGCGTCGTGTAGGATGATATAATCAGCCTAGACGATCCTTCGTTAAATGCAATGACCGGACTCTTTCCGGCCGTCTCTTTACAACCAGAGCTCAATAGAAAATCTGAGCAGCCGGCCCAGGCTGCTGTATCCACCACACTTCCTTCCGATCTCAAAACGACGACTCAGACTAAGGTGGAAAAAAATAACAGAACATGATCAAGAAGAGCTCTTTGGATCGTTTAAAGGGGGAAAAGATTCCGCTGATGCTAGTGTAGCTCCTTCTTCAAGTACACAGCAGCCATCATTCCACAAACTCCCAAGGTCGAGGCGTAAGCTTTGGTCCATATTCCTGTTTCTAATCATATTAGTTTTTCTATGGCTGTTTGAGTTCTTTACTGGAAGTTGTTGGCAAGCGAAGAAGGTTAGCTATGGCTCCGGATTTAAAACATCTCCAAATATCGACTGGTATGGTTTTCTTCCAGCAATCTTGAGGTGTTGAAGAAAGTTGAACTTAGCTAGTTTAAGCGTGTTAGACGGGTGATAATATAATGTGTATAATATAATGAATGAGTCTCGTTACTTCTTACTATGTACATGTTCATGAGAAGTGGATTACGAATGTATTGTATAGATATCGACATATGGATAATTTCGCAATGTTCTGTTTCTTTTTGTTCATGTCTTTTACAAGAAAAGAAAAAGTCGAGACTTTTCTTTTTCAAAAGTTTAAACCTTATAGACAGAGAATGGATAAGAGTTATTCTGATCTTTGAACTCTATTTTGCAATGTTCTGGTTCTTTTTGTTCTTGTTTTTTACAAGAAAAGAAAAATTCAAGACTTTTTTATTTTAAAAGGTTAACCTTATAGACTGAGAACGGATAAAGTTATTCTGATCTTTGAACTCAAGATCATCTTACTGTCAACGTACATCAACAATTTCCTTCCGAACAAATAACTTGTGGTTTCATTCGCGAATAGAAATGATAAGACACTGGGTGTTTGGTGATCAAAATTTGCGTTAGTACTAAGTGAGTCGATGGCGCTGTCACTTATTAGTCGGCGAGAAGCCTGCATCCAACCAATGGAGTGCATGCTATGTATCTGACTACCCGAGGCCCGACTAGGTGGCATCATATTATTGGGTGAGTGCACCAGATGGACACTCTGTGAGTCTCGTGACTGCCACATACAAGTTTCTTTTGTATTCTTCTGCCAACATGAAAACTTAGACAAATCCGCCACAGGGAAAAGCTGAACTTCTTTAAACTGTTACTCCACCACCAAGAATGTGACACAAAACACAATCTGTGTTCAGTTCACTCACTTATCCTTCATCTCTCTCCTGACTCCTCCATTACCAGATCTCTGCAACTTTCCTCATCTGGGTTCCTAGGTATGTTCTTGTTTATCCAAATGGACCTTTTTCCTGGAATTCCTTTGTCTGTTCTCTTCTGGTATATTGAAGTCATTCTTATTGACTTCATACGTTAGCATAGATGAAAGGTTAGAGACCATTTCCGATTTGTTTATGTTATTTACTTGTTACAGATTTGATGACAAGTTAGCTGCCAAGTTGGTAGGAAGTCGAGTTTCTTTGGTAAACTTTCTACCTTCTCTACTGATATTTAGAGAAGGATCTGGTATAATGTCATTATTCTTCAATTTTTACTCTTGACTTGTTAAGTATCACGTTTAGACAGCGCCATAAATCGATTAGACGAAAGGATAGCACATCACATCATCATATACTGGGCAACCCATGACACATTACTCCTGAACTAATGAATGAATCCATATTTAACCAGCAAAACTGAAACTAGAAAGCGACCATCCAGTTCAATTTTTAGAACAACCAGAGCATCAGTGCTATCGGGATCCATTGAACATTTTCAATTGACATGGAAGCAGTAATGTCCTTGCATTTGTACGGCACCACGATGGATATCAATTGCACATTTGTCTTGCACGTTAATGCCTATATCGGACTTTTCTTCTTTACGGAAGTTGTTCTCTGTATCTGATATGCATCCATATGTTGTAGTCGACGTAGAGTGTAATTTGCTATTATTGCACTCAGAAACGCAGTAGAAGCATCAGTAGTTTGTGAAGGTTAAAGATTATGGCAATGGCCTCAACTTTTATGAGAAGGTATGCCTATTTGCCCTGCTAATGGTCAATGGTAGTTCTTATATGTCATTTTGTATTGAGGGTGGCTTTATCTTCTGTAATACTGTCGAGTGCTGTATAGTCCAACTTAGCAGAGTAGTCGAGAAGGTTTACATTAAGTTATTACCCAATACGTTGACTAGACTGCAAGGGAAGGTAGCATTGATCACTGGTGCTGCTAGCGGTATCGGAGAGTCCACTGCTCGACTCTTCACGAAACATGGAGCAAAAGTGTTGATTGCTGATATCCAAGATGACTTGGGAGGGCAAGTATGCAAAGACTTGGGAGAATCATCGGCCTCTTTTGTCCACTGTGATGTAACTCAAGAACCCGATGTAGAAAGTGCAGTTAACACAGCCATTACCAAATATGGGAAGCTGGATATAATGTTCAATAATGCCGGTATAGCAGGAACACTGAAACCTAGTATTCTTGACAATGAATTATCCGAGGTTGAAAAGGTCATTCGTGTGAACCTCATAGGCGCATTCTTGGGAGCCAAACATGCCGCGAGGGTGATGATTCCCAATCACCGTGGGAGCATAGTCACGACTGCTAGTGTCTCTTCTACCATAGGTGGAGTTTCTTCACATGCTTACACAAGTTCAAAGCACGGGATTGTAGGACTGACGAAAAATGTGGCGGTCGAGCTTGGAAAATACGGCATTCGTGTAAACTGCTTGTCACCACACCTTGTTCCGACGCCCCTGGCAAAGGATTTCTTCAAACTGAATGATGAAGAAAGCATTAGCAACTACTCTAACCTAAAAGGCATTGTTCTCAGGTCAGAAGATGTAGCTGAAGCTGCTCTCTTCTTGGCTAGTGACAAGTCGAGGTACGTGAGCGGGCATAATCTTTTCGTCGATGGAGGCTTCAGCGTGACGAATTCAGTTGTCTCCCTATTTGACAATTCACATACAGGGGTTCCAAAGGCTCGAGATATGTGATCAGTAACTTAGCAGTTATTTATATACCATCACCCCTTTCAAGAAAAGCACCCTCTTTCTCCATGTTTGCTTATTTCGGAATTGTATCTACGGCAAATATGTCGTTACTATTTGTTTTTCGAATTTTGACGTTGTCCCATTGGTCGGACAGTTGACGACATTTCATCAGTAGCGAGCTACTTATAGAGCTTTTTAATTGTTATTAATTAATTCTTTTCAACGAGTGGAATAGATTAGCATTATAGCAAAAGATTTACATCCAATGAAGCGCAACGCAAGAATCAGGGAATTTACCCTTTTCTGAATTGTGATAAGTTTTCCAAATATGTGATTTGATATAAGGGATAAATTTTTGATCGCAGTCATGTATTTGACACATCGTTGTTGTCTAAAATATCAACAATAGATAAATTTTTCTTACTATTTATTTACACGGAAATTTGTCTTCAACTTAGCTGACATTTTTATATTAGAGGATTAGATGATGAATAAATAATCATAAATATATGAAGGCATCTACTTATTCAACAACTAACAAGAAAATGTTAATTAAACTGAAGAACGATCTCTAATTTAGATAAATAACATTATTCTTTCTTTTCCTGCCCGGACACGTTGTATATCATTCATAATAAAAAGTGGGATACACAGATCTAATTGTGTATTCTAAAGGAAATGATAAGAAAAAAGTTAAAAATCTTACAAAGTCGTGAAACCAACATATTTATTGGTACAAATATAATTTTCACGGTTACTGAAATTGAGTTAAATAAACGCTCGGTTACTCAACTTAATTTTTTTATTTCTAAATCATTACTGAACTTTAATTTATTACCTGTTTCTTATTGAATTTATAAATATGTTACTCATTTATCACTGAACTTAATAAAAGTGTTTCCCATCCATTACTAAGACAGATTTTGTTGGTTACATTTAACAGGTGAGATGACGAGGTTTAATGGTAAAGTGACGTAGCTTAATAGCTCTACCACGTGTTAAATGAAATAATTTTATAGTCATTGAACTATTCACGGTATTACTGATTAGTCACTAAACTTACATTTAAGTTACTAATCTATCATTAAACTTTAACGTGTTATTGGTTGGGAAATTTGCCTTTAAGCTACTAAAACTATCATTGAACTTTGACGTATTACTTGTTACTAACTAGATTTATAAAATGATATCTATGTATGACATGTCGTTTGTTTCCCAAACTAATATTAATAGATTTTCTTTTTCTTTTTTTTACAATATTAATGTTTACTCTTCATATTAACCACATCTCATAATTTCTCGTGTACCATTTTGTGATAAATTATAATTTTCTATGCTGAGACATGCTGGCTATGTAATAAATTCTGAATGTATTATTTTTCTAAGCCTTTTTGAGCATTGTCGTATAAGCGATTATTGAAATTTATTACTTAGCCTAACATAGAAAATTATAATATATCTCAAAATAGTACTCGAGATGTTGTGAGATGTGGTTAATATGAAAAATAGACAATAATATTGTAAAAAGTAAAAAAATTATAAATATCAGTTTGAAAAACGAATGGCACGTTATACATTGATATCATTTATAAATCAGTTACGAACGAGTAATGCGTTAAAGTTTAATGATAGATTAGTAACTTAAAGGTAAGTTTAATGATCAATAGTAACACCATGAATTGTTCAATACTCATAGAAGTATTTCGTTTACTATGTGGCGGAGTTGTTAACTCACGTCACTTCACTGTTAAGCCACGTCATCTCCTCCATTAAATATAACTAACGAAATATGTTTAAGTGATAAATGAGAAATACTTTATAAGTTAAGTGACAAATGATACTTATTTATAAGTTCAGTGAGTAACTAGTAATAAATTAAAGATCAGTAATAATTTAGAAATAAAAATGTAAGTTAAATGACCACTCGTGAAGTTTTTCTCCCGGTAGGTACGTGAACAATACACTGTTTATTGTTTGTCCTCAACAATCTCCAAAGAGGCAAAGAGCTTCTTCTTCATTTCAATATCCACAAAATCTTCTTTTATTTTAATCTTGCAGTTCAATTTCACTTCAACGAATATTAATTTATTGTAATTTTGATTGCAAAAAAGTTTTGTCGTATCTATATACCATAAAAGTAGTAGAGTGGCCGTGCGCCCTCTTACCGTTTTCCCTCCCAAAACTTTGGCCATTTTCTTCTCTTTTTTTTTTTTTTGACCTTTTGCGTGTGAATTGTTTTTCTTTTGTTGTGGTTGAAAGTATTTTGCGTGTGAATTGTTAAACACACATAATGATCAAACTTTAGGTAGGGCCAAGCATCAATTGAATTTGGCTTTAAACAAAACATAGGAAAGCGCGTGGCAATGGATCCATTTGTTTATTTTCCTTTCAATTTGCCTTTACTGCGTCGGTGTTGCTTTGTACCCATATGCATGCACCATTTTTTTTAAATGCTTTTGAAAAGCAAACAGAAGTTTTGGTCAACCCAAAAAATTTTTTTTTGGCTTTTTAACATTTTTTGCTTTTCCTGTCTTTTGCCGATGCGTCTTCCTTTTCACAGCCAGCTTTCATAGGTTTTTTGTAATCTAAATAGAAGAAATGTCGAGTTTTTCACAAGCTAATGACCAACAATTTTAGTACATTGCTTTGAAGGATCAATTTCTTAGCACTTCGTTTGGTAACTATTTAAAAAAAGGTAGGATTTTAAATAGATTTAAAATTCAAATTTTATATATGTATCAACATTTAATTGTGTTATGTGGAGGTAATGATTAAAATAATATGAGATTTCACGTCACATCAAATATATATGTTGTTAAATGTGGGGTTGCTATGTGTCTAAAATTTAAAATTTAAATTGGTTGATAAATTTAATGCAATTTTAATTAAATGCCAAATATAGTGTAACTAATTCATTAATTAATTTCTTACTAAACACTCATTTGTACCATCCACCATTGATGGGTCATTGAAGATGTGGGATTCGGAGAGCCAGGTTATTCGAACGTATAGATTTCAGGTAATATTTCAGGTTATATAGTAGAAGAGTTCCGGGTTTATCGGTCTGTAGTGGTGGAGGATTGTTATATTGTGGGTCAGAGCATTTTTTTTTTTTTTGGGTGCATCAGATAGATGAGGGGAGCCTATATGGGTTTAGGGATTTGAACCGGTGGCCGATAGCGACGGCGGACAGGGTTTTGTTAGTAGAGGCTACTAGCGGCAAACCCAAGATGACCGCTACACGTTGGTTGCTACGGGAGGTTCGGATGGCACTTTGAAAGTATTTGAAGGCAAAAAGAAAGGAACGTAGAGAAATTAGAGGTTAGAATATTTTTTTTTTTAATATCATGCTAAAGCCATTTACTGAACAATGTATGCTATACTAAATATGTGTTCCAAAATTTGTAGTATGCTATTTATTCACATGAATTAAGTTCTCATGATTCTTATATTAGTTTCTTCTTAGATAACCGGTGGTTTGATTTTCAATTTGAATTTTTGTATTTCATTTTTTTGTATTTATACATAAAAAATATTTATTCTGAATACTTTCAATACTTAAAAGTTTTATGCATATTAGTGTGTCTATGAATTTTCATAGGTTAATATGATTTTGTTATACATAGAATGATACGACATATCAATGGTATTTTATGCAATAAATAAAATTGCACTGAATTTCGCTGTCAATAGATGAGCGGTTAATAGCTACTTTATTGCTGAAAGAGTTTTTATATGCAGATGTTGAAGGATTGTTGAAGAAGATTGATTCCTTTGAAGATTATTGAACAAGATTTGCTAAAGACTGTATAACTTTTATCCTCAAGTCATCCTCCTCCCCTAGAGGTATTTGACAATTTTTGATCGGTGGTTGTCGTTTCTTTAATTCATGATGCTGATGAGAATTCAAGATGATTGGTTGAATTTTGAAAGTTCGAACCATTTCATATTAGGGCCACCAGATGGTTTGAAAGAGAAGAGGGTGCGGAATTTTGTTGTCGAATTTGCTGTGCAAGTTTAATTTTTCTTTTTATCTTGATTTTTGGTGATAATGATATGGTTTTTTTTATGCGAAATCAAAGTCTATTAGATCTTTATTCTTTTTCACATTCTCTTTTGTTCGCTGATTTATCACTGTCTTATTTTGTTCTTCCTTTCGTGAATGCATTTTCCATGTATTTGTTGTTTCATCTCTTCTTCAATTGTAGCTATAGGATGATTGCCCATTTTCCTAAGACTAGAAACACGTATAAGCCTTCAATTTTTCTACTTAGATGGTTTGTAGGAGAGACGGGTAAACTTTTGAGTATTTTTTTGCTTTTTGAACAAAATGTTAAAGAAACAAAAATGTACTTTTTCTGGCGTCAATTGAGGGCCCTTTTCTGAATTGCTTTTGTTTTTTTCTGAAGCAATGCACTATATCCAGCGTCAATTGGGCCATGGTTTTAGCTGAGTTTGAGTTCTATTCATTTTTGTTGGTCCATTTATCTTCTCCTCTTTCTTGATTTGATTTCCTTTTATTGTTATATAATGTATTAATTAATATACTTTTTAGTATTTCTATAGTGAACATACAAAGTGGATCTCTCCTTTTTTCTGATTAATGTGCTGATATGCTAAAGCTCTTGATTTTTTGCTTATTTTTCATGTGCATTTATTTATTCATTGCACTTCCGCTCATCTATTTTGGTATCTGTTTACTTGAGATGACTTTATATGATTGAATTTTATAAATATTCATTAGAATATGTTTCTTTCATTTGATGAATACTCATAGTTCCACATGGGATCTTTTTCATTCATCAAAATAGTTTTATTTATGCAGCAGGTTCGTGCTAACTTGGGCATTTCTGTCATTTGTCATAACTCATTGTTTTTTGAGTGGATATCTGATTATCTGACAACGGGATTGTAGATGGGTTGGAAGTGGGAAACAACACGAGGTAGAAGATACGAAGTGTTGAGCTCAACTCATTGCATTGGCATTAGAACTATATAGTACTTATATTTCAACGATGGCTAATGCTGGGCTACTATAATGAGAATTGATTTGATGGAAATGAATGCCTTCAAGCTACTATTTCCTTATGTGAAAGAGCTTACTTTACTGGAGAGCTGTGGTGTAGCACGTTTAGTAACAGTTTTATTTAAGTAGGACAGGAGAATTTCAATAGTACTGGATTGTGTTAAGGATGAAAAAGCTAAATTTGTACTCTCCTGGCTTTGCTCTTTGCTAGAACCTATTGTAAATGAAGAAAATAAACTTTAATCAATTAGGTTATTTGAGGAAGCAATTGTAGTTGTTGGAATGAATTTTTAAAGCAATCAGATTAAAACTCTCACTTTATGCAGATTCATGTAGATAGACAGTAAAATTCTTATTTGAGATTTTATCTTTTATTTTATTTACCGTAGACAGTTAAGGGCATTATTATTGTTGTTTGTTCTAATGTTTTTATATTAAATTAAAAAGTAGGATATATCCGACTCCCATTGAGCTAATTAATAATAATGTGTGTACACTGTTTTTGGTTGCATTAGATTGTCTAGCAATGTGTTTTATTAAATATTATGATCAAAGTAGTGTGGTTCAGTGCACAACGTTTAGAAAGTGACTTGAACGATATTTAGTGGTGGATCTAGACTTTTTAGTCAATAGAGGCGATGAACGACGATAAAAATGGAAGTTATAATATAAATAATTGTTGATAAATGACAATAATTAATATTATCATATTATCATATATAAACATAACACGCTACATCAAACATCATTATAATGTCTACATCAAACATCATTATAATGTTTTGAACTTAACAAAAATTACATAAAAGATTTTGAGAAAGTATAAAAAATAAGTTCTATATTGTGGTTACTCCGGCTTAGTGTTCATATATTCTAAAATGGTTGTATAATTTTTTCATTGGTATCAAAAGTTCCCCATAATAAATAAGCTTGCCAAATTTTGAATATTATCAAGCCCCAAATTTAAAAAAAAAAAAAAGAAGAAAAAGAAAAATTACTTGAAAATTGACAAAAAAAATTTGTTTCTTGAAACAAAAATTAGGATAGAAAATTCATTTTCAACACTTTGGTGTTGTTGAGAAATTTCATATTTGTACAATGGTACTCAAAGTGTTTTCAAAAAATACAAAATCAGGAATCCCCTTTTTAACTTTGTGTCTACTCATTTGATAAAAGCATAAAGAAACAATTTAAAAAATAGAAAAGAAAATTAAAAAAAATGAGATTGCTTAATGTAGCTAAAGATCATATGGTCTGATTCTATCAGTAGATTTCCTCAATCATTTATATTAGAAGGTGGAGCTGGATAATTCACATAGCAATCAAAAATTACACTGCAGATTTTACAGTATGCATTTGGGGGGTAGGAGTTTTCAATAGAAACTAGAAACGTGGAGCATTCAGGTTCTGTAGTGGAACTTGAGACAGAGAGAAGAAAGGACAAATGATGTAAAGTAGGAGCTTATATTACAATTTTAACTTTAAATGATTTATTATCTAAAAAAACAAAAAGTGTGGGGGCTAAAGATGCAAATTTATTATTTTATTACACCGTATAAGAAATATTTTTATTATTTCATTACACTATACTAGAAATCCTTTTTTTTTTTTTTTTGGTTGTGGGGGGCCGTGGCTTCCACTGCCCCCACATAGCCACGGCCCCCACATTGGATCCGCCAGTGATGATATTGGTCATTTGAATGGTAACACAATTTGTATATTCGTGCAAATTGCTGGGATGTTGAATGAAAAACAGAAGGATGCATACGATATGATTATTCATATTATTGATAGTGGAGAAGAATTTGTTTTCTTTTTATATGGTTATGAGGGGGACTAGAAAGACATTCGTGTGGAGAGTGTTTTCTGCGGCCCTGTAGTCGAGAGGTGACATTGTTTTGAATGTAGAATCCAGTGGAACAACGTCAGTGCTATTGCCAAATGGTAGAGCAACACATTTTAGGTTTGGCATTTTTTTGAATATCGATGAAGCTTCAATGTGCAACATCAGATAAGGTAGTCCATCAGTAGATTTGATTACGAAAGTAAAACTTACAATTTCAAATGAAGTGTCAATGATGCATGGGCATTGCTTCAAGGTTTTGGATAGAACAATGTGAGATATTTTTTGCTTGCCACGAATCCTCATAGCATGAGTTGGCCTTTTGTGGGGGGGGGGGAGGGGTAAAACCATAGTTTTTTATGGAGATTTTTGACAGATATTGTCCGTCATTCTGAGAGGTAGCAGGCAGAATGTTGTTCACATAACTATTATTTCTTCGCAACTGTAGGTGAACTGTAAATTTTTTAGATCGACAAAGAGCATGAGACTTGAAAGCAATGGGGACGAGGTCTCCAGAAATAAGGCAAGGGTTTTTCAGAATGGATGATAAGAAGGGATGGAACAATTGGAGATCAAATTGATGGACACGCAACTGTGTACATCTCTGACGATATTTTGATATGGGATTCCGATGACTTAGTTAAATCTAACGTGGATAGTACGTATCCATCTTTCATAGAAAAATACCGGCAATATTTCATACTTGCAAGGGAAGGTGACACTTGCTCCAATGCTGAAGGTTGTAGAGTCAGTGAATAAGTACATGATTTCTCTTTGTCCCACTGATGAAAGGATATACTTGAGCTCTGACATAGCTTGCAGGACAGATATGGGCAATAATTTTTTTTACACAATGTTCATTCTCCAGATGTTTTGAATATCAACAAGTGCTCTGGTGTGCCAAACCATGAATTAAAGCTTAAAGTCGGAGTTCCAGTTATATTGTTGTGCAATATTTATCTGGCTATAGGTCTGTGCTATAGGACTAGATTAATTATTAGAATACTCGGTAATCATATTTTAAAAGTAAATGTGTTATTTCAAAGTAATGCGAGTAACAAAGTGTTTGTTCTAAGGCTGTCTTTGAGTATTTCTGACTATAGGTTGCCTTTCAAGTTTGAGAGAAGATAATTCCCTTTGATTGTATCGTACGCAATGACGATAAATAAGGGTAACTGTCAATCTCTTTCTCACGTGAGTTTATTTTTGAAACGTGCAGTTTTCACCCATTGGCAACTTTATATAGCGGTGTCTTCAACTAGTCTGGATTAAATATGTTAATATATCATAAGGAAGAGAAACCAAGTAATTGTACAACCAATGTAGTTTATCATCAGGTTTTCCAAAATCTATGATTAATATATATTATTTGTACATTGAGTATTTTATCAAGCTTTTGCTTTGTTTTTAAAATTCAGTGATATGTTTCAACTATCGTTTTTATTAATTTTTTTGACTCATGTGGAAATTGTTATGCAATTATGTGATGATGTTTGTAACAAATATTATTGAAGTTATTCTCCCGTGCAAGGCACAGGTACAGCACTAATTTTTTTTAAAGGACGAAATGTTTAGGGATATCCGTTACCAACGATAAAAGTCGAAGGCCTTTGTTACAAACTTCCAGTTTATTTCGGGGAAAATCCATTGTACCAAACCCAACCCATCCAAGAGAAGACTAGTGTTCATCACCTTTAATCTACAATTTCGTTGCAGAAAGATTGATAATTTGACCTTGATTTTCGCCTTTTTCACCAACTAAATAAAGGCGACACAGCCACACGGGGACACCGTCGTACCGAACAGCTCCAGTATTGTGTGAAACAAACATCTGCAGCGAAATAAAGACTCCTAGTTTTCTCGGCAACTGTTTCAATAATCTTCGTCGCCCCCAGTGATGCTGTTCATATTAGAATTGAGCTCCGATCTGTAAGTTTTTTTTTTTTTTTAATTTATATGTAAAGCCCATTTCTTTTTGTTTTGAAGTTTTTAATTTCTGTACTGATGGAAGCTGAATATTGAAGTGTTATTTAGTGAAGATGGGTACAATTTGACAGACTCCGACTTGATTTTCTTGTTCTTAATCCCTTTTGTCTTAAAGATCTTGAGCAAGAAAAGAGTACCAAATGATTATGAAGGAAATCTGGTTTGACTGGAATTTTCGTTAATTCAATTGTGGATGACTAATTGACTATTTCAAGTAGCAATTCAGAGCAAGAACTGGGAAATGGAATCAAGGATTTTACTGGATTCATGACCTGAATTAAGGCATAATACGTTACTAATTTGCTTTTTCTTTTCTTTCTACTAAACTGTAGGCTATAGCATATGGGTTTTCATTTTTTTTTTACTGCATATCTTAGCCTTTCATTACTAAATTGTGAATTGATTAGACATTGTAATATTTAGTATACCGTGTATGGGTTGGGAATTCCGCAATGGGATCTTTGCTAACTTGCACATCCATTGTTATACATTTTTGGAGCAGGTTTTGCGAGAGGGGATAATCATGTCGAGACCAGTGCTTCTTGTTTTCGTGTTGCTGATATTGATTATCACATCCCAATTTGAATGGAGGCAACAGCTAGTGAGTGATACAGATACAAGTCCAAGTGAGTCCCAGAAGCAGCAGCAAATATCAAAGAGGGAAGAAGGCGTCAAAGAGAAGGTAATGATTTCTTTATTCTGATCTTTTTCTGTATTGCATTCTGAAAATAATCACATTGCACCATGTTGCTTCTTTTGTACACTTTTTCCCGGACAAAATTTGTGGTTTATTTGAAGACAGGCTTATGCCTCACCTCGTAATGGCAAAATGTCTTATTCCCTAATTTAACCAATTACATACTAGGGACGGCGTCCACAAAACCAGTGGATTCTGTAAGCCCAACAGGCCAACACTCATTTTTTTTTCTTAATTAAACAATAATATGTGGTAGCATGTGGTTTATAACATTAACTACGCCATTGCAAATTACTAGGATTATTGATATAAACACTTGATCCTAATAGTGTCAATTATTTAAGTGTATCAAGGCATGATTTTAGATGGCAGAGTTAGAAAGAACAAATAGCAAGGCCATATTCCCCCATTGGAGCAAGAATGATTCTGGAATCTTCCAGTTCATGGCTTCTGGTAGGATCTTTGAGAGAATTATCAGGATATTTGATGCATGCTTCTTGTTACAATGAGCTTTTCTGAATTCACTTGCCTCATTTGCTACTCGTAGTGTCCCTTCTGCACTTAGTAATCAAAATGGATTAAACCTGTGTGTGGTAAAATGATCTTCTCTTCCATATGCATTGAGTTGAATGAATACAAACTACGTTCACAGTGTCAAGCTGTATGGCTGTTACTTTTTTTCCCCCTTCTATTTTTTATTTCCTTAAGAGCATGTATTTCTGGAGTAGCATCTTCTAATTATTTAAGTGCCTGTTGACTTCCAGTTTACATTGTTTATTTTACTATTATTTCTGGTAAACAAGTCAAACTTCATTTATAATCATATATTTCCTTAAAAAATTATTTTCCATATTCCTGTATGGTATCTCTCTATTTCTCCTCCATACATGCTCCTAAAAATTTATTTCTCAAACAAGCTACCATATAAATGGCCTTAATCTAGGATGAGAATATACTATTAACACATGTAGACCATGAAAAGAATTTTTGTAAGATTCGTTGGCCAATTGGAGTCTGGAGACCCCTTGGCTTATTTGGGAGCATCTAGTCGTAGATCCCTGTTTTCCTTCTCCCTCATAGTCAGCCTCAGGTGTTGTCTTTAGTCATGTTTGTGTTGTTTGTCCCATGGTGGGATTTATCTGAAATCTGTGAGATTCGAAAGTTTTTGGAATTCAGAAAATGGACCTTTTGAACAACAATGATCAAGTCATATACTCCTGCTATTTTGCAAAGTGAATGATATAGATGCCGATCATCATCAATTGTATGTATGGCTGCTGAGGAATTAACATTACTAAGGTTGAGTTACATGAAAATATTATGCTTAAAAGCATTTACTAATCACTCGAATTGTGATACCATTCCTTAATCTCATTTAATATTGGGTGAGCCACCAAGAGAGCCACCTGGATTTTGGATTGGAAGAATACTATTCTTGGCCCAGTTGCAGTCTTACTGAAGGGAGCACACATGCCATCTCTCATCTATTTCAGTTCAGAGAAGCCATGTTTAAACATGGTCCTCTCTAAATACATAATATTGATCAAAGACGGGGGGAATTTTTATTGGAATTGGACATAGTTGAATGGAAATTTTCTCAGGTATCTAGGCAACTTGTCCACCCTTTAATGATTGGAATTAGTTGGTAAATTAGACTATTTTGTTTATAGTTAGGGTTGTGTAAAGAATATATTGCTACTCCCTCTGTATGGGTGGGGGTGTGTCCTACCTTCTATGTACTGAATCATATCTATTTCTAAATAAATAAGCCAATGAATATACCTTTTATTTTTGCTACTTATGGCTATAGTTATGTCGAAATGCGGGGTTGAGATGAGCAACCAGTATTACAAGCATTTATGGCAAAAATCAATTTCGACAACCATGCTAGATGATGCATTAATACTGCCTCAATTGGTTTATAAAGTACAATTGAGTTTAACAGCATATATACCAAAAAATAAGGTTTGTTTTTGTTATAGTTTCTGCCTTGTCATGCTTGTTGTCAAGTCTGGAATCACAAGTCCGCAAGAGCTTATAGAAGTAACACTAAACATAAGTAACAACTGACAACCACCAAGTACCCTACTTTCGTGGTCATGGGATTTGCTCACGTCGAGAAATCGAGAAAATGAGGATCTCCAGTGTGCATAATTTTACTTTTAGAAATTTTACTTGACGGTTCCAATTTACTTATGCAGATTATCTTATCTCAAGAAAAGAACATCCGGAGACTCAATGAGCTTGTGCAAAGGCTTAAGGAACGACTACAACATTGCCGCAGCAATAACGAGACAGCGAATGGAACTCTTAGCTCGCTGAGTGAAAATGTTATTGAGCTTGAGCGATAGCAAATTCTAGACGAATAAACAGTAAACGCCATTTCATTGCCGCCTGTGCAGTAATTTGACTAGTAATTCCCTTCAAGTTTCATGCAGTCCCGTACCAAGTGTGGAAAGGTTGGGCTCTCAAGTAACAGATGTTTGTGTATTGTATGATCAGTAAAGTGCCATTTATTCAAAGCATTTATATTGCTTTAATTGGTCCCAGAATTTATCAAGTTTTGTTTAATCACCTAACCTTTATCAGTTTCAAGTTTCAAAATTTTGTATCAGAGAAAGGAACGATGATCGAGCAGACGGCCAATAATTGTTGAACAAACACAAGTTATTCTTATCAACCAAACCAATTCTTCTGCCCATTTGTCACAATGCAGTTTCATGCATTGCTCAGCATAAGATTGAAACATTAACCTTAGGTGTAGTGTTCTGATACTTGCCAAAATCACCCAACTCTTTCCTGTCACTGCTTATTGTCACTTTCCTCCATTGTTGGTAGCGGAATTCAAGCAGAGGCACATGTAAGCTCTTAGAGACGGCCCCGCCTGACTGAAACGTGAATTCCCACCTTCACTAAAAACTCGAAATGCTTAAGTTGCTTGAACCACCAAAGTTTCTGGATCCGCCCATAACAACTGTGTCAGAAGAACAACCAAAATCCCCTCACATTTATACTAACTTGGTGAAATATTATTAGATAACTAAATATTATTAGATAATTATCTCTTCCTGTGCCTCAATAAATCACTTTACAAGGGGAGCGGAACCCACAAAATGAAAGCAATTGAAAGTAACAAGAGTTCTAGAAGTACTGTATGACCAAAAATTATCTAATACCAGTGTCTATCCTACTTACAAAATTAGAAATATATATATATATATATTGCGAAGCCAAATATTGACAGCAACATGGCTTTTGATGTGATAGCACAATCTAGGAAACTTCATGGGTTATGCATTAATAAGGTTAGTTGAACAAAGTACCTCAAACTTAGGCAAGTCATAAATTTGAATTAATGACAGAGGTAATTAATATGCCTATCTGGACAGTTTTATTTCCTCTTACTGCAATTACCATCTTCTTATTATTTATTGTTTTTACTTGTATTAGGTCTTCATAATGTCACATTTAATTAATCCGGTTGAAGAACTATGGCCAAATATATTATTAATAATAAATCTAAAGTAGAAAGAAAGAAATTAATGATGAAATAAAGATGATGAATCTTATTGCAACTCAAGGTTTCCATGTTTATCCTCAACAAAGGACCAACCTGCCAAAGGGTGCTAGCTATTTACTTTCGTATGCACTGTACTGCACACCTACCTGTGTATGAACTTCCTTTGGAGGAAAACATACGAGCCCTGAGGAGAATATCACTGGCACGTCTGGTAAAGTCGACTGGGCAAGTATTTAGGAATAAAAACAAGCTGAAATCTTGTTCATTGTGTTGGAATAAAGACGAGCTGATATCTTGTTCATTGTGTTGTCCGGTGGAACTTCTCTTATGGGGTCAATGAATGTGAGTGCACAATGGGGATGTACTCCTAAAAGGGTGAATGTTTTATGAGTACATTAATACAAAAATATAGTGTTGCTGATGGCAGTTAGGGCTTTTAATGGGACTTTAATATCACCTATTGCACGTAATAGTCAAACCAACATTTCAGCAATGAGTGAAGCTCTATTAGTTGCAAATATTAACTCTAATCTTCAAATTGCCAGCAAATTTCTTGGGATTTTCCCATGACAATCAATTCATTTTCTGGCATCAAACTTCCATTTTTCTGCTACCAATTCATCAATTCAATTTAGGTCTTACTTGTCTTGTATATATATTTCCCCTTGGAGTTTCGAAAGCAACACCAGATACTTCCTCCAGAGACCTTGAGTTTTTCTCTGCCAGAAGTTCGATAAATCTGAGCCTCAGTTTTTTTCAAACTTGGCGGTATATTCTTGACTTTGATTTACCGTTCCATTGATTTTGTTAGATGGTTTTCTAGTTGACTGGACTTGTACTTATCTATTTCTGATTCTTCTTCTTCTTCTTCTTCTTCTTCTTCTTCTTCTTCTTCTTATTATTATTATTATTATTATTATTATTATTATTATTATTATTATTATTATTATTATTATTATTATTATTCCTTCTGCTTTTTCTGCGTGTAGACGGGACTTGTCCAAGTTGTTAAAGAAAATGAATTACAAGGCTGAGAGTCCAAAGTTTGATTTGAAACTGAATTTATCTCCCCCAAGGACATATTTTCATGCTGAATCCCCTAACGGATCAGTTTCGTCTATGGAGGTGTCATCTCCAAGTTCATGTCTGTCGAGGGAAGCTAGCCCGGAGGAGACTCTGCGCTACTCTAGCAGCCCTGAGGCGACTTCGATGAAGCTCGTAGGTTGTCCTCAATGTCTCATGTATTTCATGCTGTTGGAGAAGGATCCCAAATGCCCCAAATGTAAGAGCACTGTTTTGCTTGACTTTCTGCAAGAGGACAGGAACAGGAAATCAAAGAAATGAAGAGCAATTAGTGTTTGCTGAATCTTGATCAAGAATCTCACTTGTCACATCAATAGTCCACTATTTTGCTTTAATTTACATTTTGTTCTTTTCTTTTCTTTTTTCTTTCCCGCTTGTTCTCTTGCTGCCTTTGGTGTGCCCACAGGGCAGAGAATAAAAACAAGGTTTTTAGGTTTGAAGGTTTTTAGGTTTGAAGCTTGCCTGGGATCACAAACGTAAATTTCATATTGTTCAGTACAATCCAATCCATCTATCGTTCAAGATATCAAAGATGACATGAATGCACTCTTTCTTTACTCGATATCGAATTTTACACTTTGATCAACTGTTCGCTGATTTCTGTCATAAGGGAGTCGAGGTTACCGGACAGTTCTATCCAAACTTGTCCGAGCCATGATATTTTAATGAAAGAACAACACTGAAAGCAATCTTTGATGCAAGCCCTTCTGCCACTGTATTATAACAGTGCTCATAAACAACGGGGGAGTTAACTAAATAAATGGAATTAAGTTTCTTCACATGCTTCTTGGGTTCAAGCAATTCCCATCAAATTCAAGCATTTAATCAGAGCCTTTTTTTTCTTTTTAAACCAGTTTATTAGAAAATAGAGGTCCAGAAAACCCACTATCTGTCACATTTGAAGCCAATGAATTTGTTTATATCCTTTTCATTGAACTTTTAAGTTAAGAAGATGTGTGAGGGCTAACTAATTTCAGAGAAATCGTACTGATATTTCACCCACAAAACAGTTGGTTCTTTAATATATTAATTAATTGTATTCTCAATCCTCTCACCTCTTTAAAGATTTCCATTGTACATTTTTTAAGTTTTTTTGTTCACAGTTGATGGCCATGGCGGCTGGTGCTGCGTACCTTTATTATTATGATAAAAATGGAGAATATGAAAGGGGAAGAAAGACAGCCCCCATGATAACTGCGATCTCCACACTAGTCTTCGTATTGTGGTTTTCGTCGAAAATTCGTTTGGTGTAATTTTCTTCCTTTTTTGACTAAATTTGGGAGGGGAAAAGGAGTGGCTGGGGTTCAAACCCTGGCCATAATCCATAAATGTGGGAACTAAAGATTGGTGCCACCATTCACTTCTTGGTGGAAGAACATTGGCTGATTAGATTTCAATAATTAAAGCATTGAACTTGTCTATACTAAATTAATAATTCCATCATCTTCAGTCCTCGTCCCTTATCAGATAAAAATATATAGGATAATGTAAGAACGCATAACAGTTGTCAAATCTTCTTGTTTTACCTCCAAAAAAAAAAAAAAAAAAATTCAGGTAATTTTGTCTTCATTTCTCTGAGTCCAAGCCAGAGAAAAGCTCAAAACCTGCAATGTAGACTCCAAGAAAAAGGTAATTGTACATGACAATTATCGTTATCTGCCCCGTCTCCTTGTCTACAATCTGGTATTCTGTGTACTTTTTTCAGTCAGTTGGGCTTTTCGATCAATTAAATTGGGTGCTCAACTCTGTTCTACAAAGATCTCAATGAGTCTTGGTATGTAAAGTACTCTTTTTCTTTTGCTTTGTGTTAGATTTTGGGTTATTTTTTCTTCTTTGCATTGGATGACTTGATGAAATCAATAACTCTTGTCTGAAACTGCTCCGCTGATATCACTTTTAAGGCCATCTGTTCTTCTGCATAATTGCTTCATCTTTTCACTTGAGTCAAATTAACTTTGGATACTTTGGTTGGTTGTCAGTTCCTCGAAACTTCAGGTTGCTGGAGGAGCTCGAACGTGGGGAGAAGGGTATCGGAGATGGTTCTGTTAGCTATGGAATAGAAGATACAGATGACATCGAGATGCGTTCTTGGAGCGCAACCATTGTCGGGCAGCAGAATGTAAGACAATCATTTATATGTCAGGGGGTGAATTTTGCCTAGTACACTTCGTATCAGTAACTTACTAAATACTTAAAATTCTTCTCATATCTTCATATGTTCTTCAGACAGTACACGAAGGTCGGATTTATCAGCTGAAGCTTCACTGTGACAAAGATTATCCAAATAAGCCCCCGAATGTTCGATTCCTGTCACGCATCAACATGACATGTGTGAATCCAAAGAATGGAGTGGTAATTTAAACATATGACTTTTCAAAGCATCCAGTGTTTGCTGTTTTAGGTAGGAATGTCTTAGAATAGATTAACTGGAGTACTAATGATGGAAATCTGCAAGTTGTTAAGAGGTTGATGCAGAGAAGTTCGGTTTACTGGCGAATTGGATGAGGAACTTCACCATAGCAGATATACTGATGGAGTTGAGAAATGAAATGGCTGCACCATACAACCGAAAGCTCAACCAACCTCAAGAAGGTTCCTTCTTCTGATAGCGTAAATGGACCACTGGAAGTTAGTTTAGGAACCGGATTATGAATGTGTATGAACAAAATTTCCCAGTTTGTGATGATGCTAATTTATTATCTCTGCGGTACACTTCTTGATGTAATTTTTGTCTTAGAATAAACAACCCCTTTATGACATTTGGTATCTTTCTGCAAGACTTGCGTCTACATAGTGACTGAGTACCGGTGATGATGGAAGAATTACCGTTATATGTTATCGGGAGAGTAATGATACACATCTCTATTAGTTTACCGGTTACTTTACATGTTAATAATTTTACCTTTAAAAATCTAAAAGGTAATTATATTCACACTACGAATTTTGTTTATAACACCACACTTTTAATATTACTAAAATGGTTATATTTTAAAATGACAAAAATAACCCTCACTTTGATGATCAAATTTACTTTCTCCTTGCTTTCATTTTAACGCACACCACAGTTTGCCTAACCCTAATTAAATTAAACAATTCTTTTTCATGGAATTTGGGCATCAGAATTTGAAAATTAACAAGAAAGGGAGAAGCATATACTAACACAATAAAAAAATTGAACTCGAGGTTGATGACTATAATAATGGAGAAATTACAATTAAAATTGATATCTTACTTATTTTAATTTAGTATAAAAACTCCGTCTATAAAACTTTAAGCAAAAATTAGATATTACTATTGAATCTATCTCTTGATTGGAATTTGAAATCAATTTCATCAATCCTTTGTACAAAGAATCATACCTGAAAGTTACCTAGAAATCTTGAATGAATCAATTATGAGAAATCATTGCTTTAAGGTTTGCAATGAGAGATTAGCCGATAAGGTAGGGATTAATGGTGATGTAAACATAAATATTCCTTCGAATTGATTACCACAAATATAGTTAAAAATTGGAATTGGATGACAGATGCGTGAGTGGGGTTAGGAATAGGTTTTGAGAGTTCCACTTTGAATATGTTTTTACAGTGAATGGTGATTGTGGTGTACAATTTATTTTTTTTCCCTCTGATTTTTTTGCCTAATTGGGTAAGGTTAAGATTGTCAAACAAAGGTGGTGTATTATTAAATTGTGTTTCATTTAGTAGTGTATTTATAAATGTTGTGTAATAAATAAAATTCATAGTGTTAATATAATTACCTAAATCTCAATCTCAAATAAGTCAAGTATCTTAATTGACAGTTTTATCTTTTAACTTTTTTTTCTAATTTTTGTCAACCGGTAAACTAAGCGGTGAACAAATAGGGATGTTTATCATTATTCGTTATCGGGAAGAGATAAAAAATAATCATGGCTCTTCTGGAGGACGTTTTCTAATAAAAATGCAATACTCGAGATGCCTAGTAAAGTGTCATACCTGTAAAATTGAAATTCTTGTTCAGTACGTCCATTTTCAAATTCACTAGGATGATTTGGGACGGATCATGTTAGTGTAGACACTGGCTTTGGGTATTTTGCATATCTTTTTCCCCCCTCCTCTATTCTAAGATTACTTTTTTATTTGGACAAAATAAAGTTAATTTTTTAACTGAAACATATTCAACGTAAATCTCAAATTAAAGATCTTGTCGACTTCTTTAATGTGAGTTAATTTTTGAGATCCAATTATAAATTTATATCACTCGATAAAATGCATCAAAGAGAACAATTAAAAGTATTAATTTTATTTTTTTTAATTTTTGACCCATATCTTTCTTTTCAAACTTATTCATAAATGATATTTACTTGAGTGAATATTTTTCAATATAAGAAAAATATTTACATTTTATTTTTAGACTTTGATTTGTGGTCCCATTATAAGTTTATTACTCGATATTTAAAAATATTAATTTAAGTAAATACTATTTAGAATTTACTTGATTTAATAATTGAAAAGAAAGATATGGGCCAAAATAAAAAAAATTTAATACTTTTAATTGTTCTCTTTGATGCACTTTACCGAATGATATACTTATAATTGGATCCAAAAAATGAAATCATATTAAAGTCGTCGACAAGAGCTTTAATTTAAGAGCTATGTTGAATATGTTTCCGTTAATATTGACCCGATTTAGACAATAATATTAGAAAGAGAGAAAAAAACTCAAAAAATAAAAATATAAAAATAAGTTAACCGATACGGAGCAATAATCCAAAATCCCTCTCTCTCTCTCTCTCTCTCTCTCTCCCCTATTAACTCTTCTCTCTCTCTCCCCCTTAATAATTCTAACCCTCCTTTACCGCAGGGTAAAGATGCCTTTGTTAAAGAGGTGAACAAAATCACACTCGAAAATGAGAGGATAATTGGTCAAGAAATGCATGAAGAGATGAGGATAAAACTTACACCCGACTACCCGAGAATACACAAACACAAAAGCATTACTATTTTCCTATATACAAACTTATTATTTATTTATATTTATTTTTTGAAAACATAGTTCTAGTTAAATCAAATTGTTTCTTTATTACAACCCTTGATAAAATCTTGGACACATAATCATACGACTAAAATTCCGTCATGTCTGCACCTTTCAACTTCTTAATTAAAGTGCAATTTCTCATCCAATTAATCGATTGTCACATATCTGATCAGTCCATTAGAAAGCAGTGAGAGGCCAAAAATTCCATGCATGCATTAATGGCTTCCTGTACACATCAAGCATCAGGCTTTTGACTCTCGTGAGGTACAAACAAGAGGGCTTTTCATCACCTCCTGGCCGGACGAGGCGGAAGCCGCCATCGGAGCTTTCGACTGGACACTGTCCTTCCATATCTCCGCGAAAGCTCTAACAATGATTTCATGGTGATGGTGAGAATTTAGTTCCAAGAAACACTTGAGAAGTTCTTGAAGTTCATTTCTTGAATATATTTGCCTCTCTAATATCATTTGAAGCATCGATTGGCGAAAATCTTGATAAGGGTCCTCAGAATCCTTCACAATGGCTAGACTGTCACATATTTTTGGGCATGGACTGACCATTAATTTGGAGAACTTTGGAGGATCATTTTCTACCATTTGATCAATGACATCAACGTCGGATCGTCGCCCCTCATATGATCTCTCCCAAGAGCTCGAAGAAGAGGCATTAGGGCCGGAAGCCGATGAGGTTTTTGACTTTGGTTTTGGCTCAAAAATCTCTTTCGGCTTTGCCCTCCCACACCCACACCCACATATTCCATGTGCTGTGAATATATTCTTGAAGCTCCATTTCTTGCAGCAAGACATGTGTGGGTTTGAGTACAATGGTGGTGTTTGTGTGAGTATAAATATTTGTGTGAATGATTGATTACAAGGTTTATAAATATCAAATATATGTCGTGAAAAATAAGGGAGCAGAATAAGTTAGTTGAGTCTTAAAAGGATGGTTCCGGATGAGTTCTGGCGTACAAACATGGTCATGAGAACCATATATGATGAGTTTCTTGGTAAGGTTGTAAAATATATATATATATATATATTCGGTATCCAACACAGTACAATACTCTTAACAAAAACATTTGTCGAGAGTATACTAGTACTCAACACTTCTCAGGGTACTTGTTAGAAGTTTAATATATATTTGAACATGATCATTTTCTAATTTCCTTATTCACATGAATTATTTACTTAGGGTCCGTTTGGTAACCAATTATAATGTTTCCATTATGATGAAATTAAAAAGAAACTTGGAAGCATTATATTTTGACACCTTTAATTATTGATGTGTGATATTTAGTCAAATTCGATAATTTTAAATGTCTTTTGAAACCTCCCATTATAACTAGTCAACAAACAGATTCTAAATTATCTTGACTTTGAACTTTGTTAAAAAATACTAGAAATGCAGCAAATTTACTTTCTTTTTCTTTTACAAATTTTGTTTTCAACAAGTCGTTTCATCTAACTTAATTGTGAAATCAATCCGGTGTGGTTGGACAATCCAATTCTCGTGTTTAATTAGCTGATGATGAGTAGGTGATTGACACAACCATTTTCCAAACTCTATAATTATTAGTGACCACATCTACCATTATTAATGATAAATTTTCTTACATGAATTTGAATATAACTAATCAAGTGTTTCATTTGCAATATATGGTGCTGATTTGATGTTAGTTTAAAACATTAGTTGACAGATTAACAGATTTCTTGGTTTGTTGTTACATTTTATAATTTGTTTTTTATGATCATTTGGATAATGTAAAAACTCCCTCCTAGTAGTGTTTTTCTTTGGTCATTGATAAAGCCAACCATAACACCTTTTGGGAGCATGTCTATCAGATGGCATGCTAATTTCCTTCTTGTATTTCGAAACTTCGTTTTATGGGTCCCGCATATATTACGTGTTCTTGATTACTCATCTTTACTCATTTTGTTTATTCTTCGAGAATTAATAAAATCTATGTATTGCAATACCAAGTTGTAACTTGCATGAGAATCTCTCTTTTTGAGAGCTCCAAGCTATCTTAGAAAAGATAGTCCATTCTTTTCTTTCATGAAAAATAAGAAAGTTTAATTAATTTATATTGGCGGCAAAGCAAAATTTAAGAACCCTTTTCATAACATACCATTCCGTTTACTTATTATCTCACTTTAAGATTTTTATTTATTAACAACAATGTACATTAATTTAATTGGGTCATGTGAGAAAACTAACAGCCAGGTGGACTTTCACAAAGCAAGAGAACTATAATTTAAGACATATAGAAAATGAATAGTGAACTATTGTTGAGGATGAAGGGAGTAATAAATAAAATGAAATAGAAAAAGAAATTGAAACATAATTGCTCCAATGAGCAAAGGGCAGAGGCCCTAAAGTGTAACTGAAAACTAAAAACTAGTGCAACTACTAAAAATTATAATCTCAACAACCACTTATGAATTAATTAATGAAAGGTTGGAGCTAAAACATCTTTTGAGATTTTCAAAAGAACAAACTTGCAACAGATTGCTTAAGTTGAGTATCTATAGTGTAATAAAACCTAGCTTCCCATTTCTCCAAAAGTGCAATTTGAACCTTTAAAAGTAAAAAAAAATATCCTTTTGCATCTATGAAAGCCCTTTTCCTTAAATAAATAAATAAATATCCTTTTTTTCTAAGAATAGCATAACAAAAACCTTTAAGGATGAATTTACAAGAAATACATATGTATGAGGCTTTTAAAGGTAAATAAATGCATACCCAACTTGAAAGAATAGGGGTCAGAAATCGAGTTACTTGTCCCTCTTTCCATCTGAGATTTTTTTAATTCTCAAATTCATATATTAGGATAGAGAAACAGAGAGACACTTTTCCTCTTTCTTTCTGGCTATTAATCAATGGCCACACTCGTGCAACTCCCTTCTCAATTTTTGAACAACAGGGTTAGTTTTTCTTCAGTTCTGCTCAACAATGGGAGATTTCACACCTCAGTTTCCCGTTCCAAATCCAGGTTCAGGGTCAGAGCTGTGAAGGAAAAAACAGAGGAAATCAAGAATCCTTCTTCTGCAGAGGATATCACAAAAAAGTATGGACTTGAAGCTGGTCTTTGGAAGGTAATAAATGCCCTTTTGAACTTTCCCTTTTTCTTTACTGTTTTTTCTTGATTGTGCTGCTGTCAGCTGTGTAGGACTTGAGTGTTTTTACTTTGTGGGATTTCCAATATGTTTGATATGTTGGACTGGAGAGTACTCGTAGTCAAGTTCACAGATTTTCTTGGTTCCTTATGCTTTGCTTATTGCTGAGGGTCCTTGAAAAATGTCATGTAATGAAGGTTGGAATGGATTTTTAAAACATCGTAAGCAGTTTTTGAGACCCTTCTTAACTTGTTTACATGATTTTCTGAAAGTGCTTTACCCTTCTTTTTGAGAAGCACTTCTGCAACAGTAAAAACTGAAATCGGCCCTGTTGAAGTAATATTTTCTTGCGCATTTTGTGGTAAACCTAATATAAGGTTTTTCTTTGCTGGAATGTGCAGATATTCTCCTCAAAGGAGGAAGGGAATGAAGAAGACAAAGAAAAGAAGTCGAAAGGAGACCAAGCTAAGCAGCTTCTGGCAAAATATGGAGGAGCATATTTAGCCACTTCCATCACTCTCTCCTTGATATCTTTTGGGCTATGTTATGCTCTGATTACAGCTGGTGTAGATGTAGCAGCATTGCTTCAAAAGGTACTTCCTACTACTCTATCATTGTAATCAAGGCTTTAAGAAGTGTGAACCACAATGATAGATGAGTTTCAAACTTTAACAAACTAAAGTTTAGCACAACCTAAGTGTAAAAAAGCGTAAAGCACGCCTAAACAATAAGGCCAAACTTCATATTAGAACATTGTTATTTGCAGTGTCAATGCAAGAACAAAACTGAGTGGCGTGTTTTTGTGTATGTACAGGTCGGAATCTCCACAAATGAAACTGGAGAAAAAGTTGGGACTTTCGCATTGGCCTATGCTGCACACAAAGCTGCATCTCCAATAAGATTTCCTCCAACTGTAGCTCTTACACCCATTGTTGCTGGTTGGATTGGAAAGAAAGTTGATAAAGAGAAGTGATAGTGTAAAATTCTATAACATTTGGTCATGTAATGCCACAGTTTTGTTGCCAAGAGAGCATTTAATGTGAATCTTGTCTTCATTTTCTTCCTTCACAAGAGAGGAATTTGATTGCCATGAATCATGAATCGGCAATAAAACTGTCATCTTTGACAAGGATCCTAGAAGCATCTGTAATATATAGCCCAAGCGAATGGTAGCATTAAGGGAAATTGTGAAATCTGCTGGCTTTCATTGTAAGATAGAGTTATTCTAGATTAATATTTTTACAAAAAGGCAACCTATCTATCTGTTAATTGTCATTATGAAATACTAGAGAGCAACAAATGTAAGAATGTACAGAGACTAAATTCTGGCAGCAGCTATTCGTTTATTTTCATTACAGAAATCATCTAAAGATAATGTACAACGGACCATCTGGCTCCATTCCCAGGCTTATGTTTGACTTTGTGAGATACCTTCAGAAGGTAACCCCAGGAAAATGATGGTTATACGGTACTAAATCTTATAGCTCAGAGTTTCAGTATCTTACAGCTAGAAAGCAGCACGATTGTCTTTATTCAGGATCACTAGCAGACTCCTTTCAAATCCCTGTAGTGCTGGCTATAGAAGGCATTGCAGTTGTACCAGGCACGGGGGTTTGGGGTCTTGGCACACTGATATTAGACATATCATAGCCTTCAGGAATGGTATCCAAGCTATTCCAGTCAACCTCAGCTATTGTGGGGAGTCATGGAATGAAATAACAATCGAGAAGATCATATTTCAAAACAAAATAAAGAAACGAAATGAAAGAGGAGAATAAAGTATAAACTTTCACTTCAGGATACATTCTGTCCTCCACATATCTGTGATGCTAACATCAGCATCTGACAATAGCCAATAATCAGCATCATTCTGCAATGGCCAAAGCAGGGTATGTTCAGCAATTACAAAACCAATGCAAATGAAACACGTATCCATAAAATTCTTCCCTAGCAGTTCAACAAGAAAAGCAAGGATATTAATGTCAACGTAGTCATAAACTAATATCTTTTCTGGCAGTTCAACAAGATAAGCATGGTGCTTTCACTATCCCATGAAGCCACATAACTCTGCTACTTTTTTCCCTCAACCAAATTCTCTCTCCTTTCCTGTCTGTGGTGCAAAGGAACACACAGATTATTGGAAAACCAAAAGCTCGTATGTTTTCCGTTGGTGTTGGTTTATCCTGCATTGAAGCTGATGTGATCAACATTGATCCATGCTTTCCATCTAATTGTTATGCGACTTTGGTTTGGAGTCCTTTAGTTTTCTGTTTTATGTGCACTTTAATGTAGTTTGATTTTCTGGGAGGTCTTGGTTCTTGTCCCCCTCCCATGTAACTCCGTTTCCTTTTACAATAGGAAATTCTTTTAGTGAGGAAAAAAAAAAAAAGGAGAAGCAAGAACCTTAGTGAGCAGTCATATACTTGTCTCCCTGTTGGGAAAGCACAAAGATTATGATTTTCTTTTTATTGCAAAATTTGTTATTGCAAACCAGCGTGCTTGCTTTGAAGCAACTCTAGTGATGCCCTAAATTTTGATTTCATGTTTGTATCCCTGAATATCTATCAATGAAAATAATAAAAAAAAATATGCACAATAGTGACGACTTACATCAACATCAGGTACAATCTTCATTATTCCACTCACAAAATCCTGTGACATGTTCATGTCTGAGGAAAATCTTTTAGGTTCTAGTCCTTGTAAATGCACTTCATTTCCACTGCTCTCCTCAGCTGTTGGTATTACAGATGCATTCTCATCAGCACCTGATGTTGAAGGAATGCTTGCTTCCACCTCAGCTGCATTTACCACCTCAAACTTTTCCTCAAATTGACTGAATCAAACAGTAATTATAAAGATCAAAGACAAACTACAAAATCAAACAACTGCATTTGAGATTGTCAGATTTCTTTGGATGGAGGTTTAGCTTGAGTAGGTGCAAACTGCAAAGTGAATCCAATTTCTCGGAAATAGTATAAAATGCGAGAAAAATACCTAACAAGGTAAACATCTATGGGGCCCATGGTGCTGCGGAGAACTATTCTATATCTCCTCTGTGGATAGTCAGTAGCCTGTAGGGAGAGAATTTGCATGAATGCATAAAAAATACAAATTTTTCAATGATATATATTGGCTACGAATCAGAAGAAAGACAATTTACCTCGTCTGGGTATGGCACTTCTAATGTGGTACCATGAGGAGCTTTAATAGCTATAAGAGTTTCATTCTGGTGAAAGGAACATATACATGTTTAGTACTCATTATGCAGTGATAGCTAGGCATTCAAATGATGCGATATCTGTACCTGAAAACAAGGCAAGTTCTTGATATCTTCTTCAGTAACAAAAAGCCACCTGGAAGAGAGGAAAATAAAGCTGGTAAGTTACATTAAAAGAATTAGGCAACTTCGGGGGAAAAGTAGAGTTTGGGGGAAAAAAGGGAGACAGCAGGCTACCTTTGATTGTTTTCATCTTCACTTAGGCTCCTCAAAATTTCCTGCATTTCTCTGGAAACAACACATAAAGGAAGAGTAGTGTGATCAAGTTGCATCAGGAAAACTATGTTTCTGCTTCATGAAATGATATGAGTATCAGGGTGTGACCTTATTTTTTCATCAAACTTGTGCTCCTCCATGTTCAAGTGTTCTACTTCTGCCTGCAGAGGTGAGATTCAATGAAGACTAATCTAACATGTTACAATAATCTAAACAATGTTCTCTTGCATCTGAATTTTGAAGACTATGCTTGCTAATGTACATCATGAAGGATGAATACTTTCTCAAATGTCATGAAGTATGAGACATCTAAAACAAATTTAAGGAATGAACGGTATATCTCTTTTGCAGTGATCTACGAGAATATTCACATAAATGACGATTTCTAATTTGAAATAGGAAGGGATTTTGTGAAAATGAGTGGTGGAGATGTGTGTAGTGCATGTGGGTCCCATAGGGTATGTGGATGTGTTGACCAAACTCAATTTTAAAATAGAATGTGTTTGCTAACAGGAGTGAGTCTTATTATGTAGAAGAACTCCACCTAGATCGTTTACCCATAAACAGCATTCAGGGGTCAATTTATTTGTATGGTTATGAAAAACAGAATAAAATACAAGATTAACAAATATAAGCATAATGAACACTTCCCCCCACCCCCACCAACTATATATATATATAGAGAGAGAAAAGAAAACAAAAAGAACCTTGGTACAACAAATTTGCCGTTGGCTCTAGATGATGTCAATTTTGGTCTATTACCCTAATTCTATTTGTGATTGTATTATGTAGGGCTATGCAAGACATAACCCAACCCAGTACCTTGTACTAGGATTAAATATAGAGAAGCAGCACATGGTAAGCAACATCCCTCCAGTCAAACTATAACAGAGTCATCAAAAGGGAAAATATCAAGAACAACTTGTTTAACTCTATGTCCATACCTTTAAGCTGGCAAGGCTCATATCAACTTCCCCGGGCCTTGAGACATCGGCACCCCTGTTTCCATTATTGTACCCATCAGAAACTTCTCATTTCTTCAATGAAATTCTTAGGGAAAGTAAAAAATATTTGTAAAAGAAACATCCTAAATTTACTGACTGAAAGAGTTCATTCATACTTCCACTGGATTCTGTTTTTGAGTTTCTTTTCTATTAGACCAATGCCTTCAAGAACATTTGTTATATCATATATACGCCTCTTCTGCACCTGTTGAAACAAAAATTTTAGCTAAGTAGAGTTGATGAAAGTGGAGCATTACTTGAAACTTGAAAGACATAATTACCTCTAACGTATCGGCAGCTCTATTTAAATCAAGAATACCATCTTCCGCATGTTTCATCAAGTTGATGAACTTTTTTGTTAGGAGACCTTCCAGAGTAAAATGACACAGCTATAAGTAGTTCACAAATAAAATAGAACCAACTGGGAAAGTTAAAATCTACTAGTTTCATTACAAGATGCAGAGACTTGAAGTGGAAGGGAGAGCCTTTTTTTTTTTTTGGAAGTAGGAGGTGGCACAAGCATAATTAATTACCAAGAGAGCTATCATAACGGCAGGGGCCCAGTGGAGTTAGATTATGCCCTGATAAGGAACCTGTAGGGAAAACATTTATCAGAATTGTAATCTTTTTTTTTAATTAAAAAAATGGAAACAAGTTGAACGTAAACAACTTTTAAAACCATGTTAGGATCAAGAGGACCATATTAACTGATACTATTGTAATAGCATAAGAGTTAGAAATTTCTGAGTTGAAGACTAAAGTAAGAGTTTCTGATAATAGTTCTGACCAACATTTGCCATGGGAGTTTGAGATCTGGCTTTATTTGCCTTTGTTGTCCTCGGAACCTTTTGGGCCTTTCCTGCTTTTCCTGACATTGGAGTCCGAAGTGGGGACTTAATGACATCAGCATTGGCAGTACCTTCTGCTTCAGAGTCTCCTATTCCATTCTTCCTCTTTAGTGGCTAGAGGCAAAAGAACAAAATCACTTAATGCTTTTTAAATTTGATAATTGATGAACTAACTATAGTCCGCAGAAGAATTTGAAAAATAAAAACTGGAAATACCAGAAACATGACTTTATTTCTATGCCAAACCAAACAACATCCGGCATAATTATAGTACGAATCAGAAGGCATTTATACAGCTCTTCTAGTAAAGAACTTAAAATTAGTAGCCAAATTAGTATTGAAAAAATTTATGTTCATGGATATGAATTTTGATTTTCTGAAAACAAGAAATTATTAGACCCATGGGGGGTGGGGTGGGGGTGGGAGTGAAATTATTCTCATCCTGGAGATCTCAAGATGTAAATTGTGACATAACTGGCAAAGGTTGTGATCATGAATTCACTCTCTTTATGACATTCTTTTCCTTACCATTTCCACTGTATGAAAACTTATATACCTAATTCAACTAAGAGCTTGCAAACCAGGCCACACTTACTTTTGATTCCGAACGCACCCTTCGTTAATCCAGTTTCTGCAGAACTCCTTAATGGTATGGTACCAAAAAAAAAAAAAGAAAAAAAAAAAAAATCGATCTTCCCACTTTCCCGACCATCTCCACTTCTTGAAGTCTATAGAATGAAGACTATGGACTGGTCAATCAAAACCTTGCAAAAATACAACCTTTTCTCATGATGATTTATTTCCTTAACCAAAAATATTGGTGCATGGCATTAGCATAATATAGAAGTGGATACCGTTTAAAAAAAGGGAAAAGCATATCAATGCTGAAAATTAGTTGATGATGCATCATATTTCAACATTTACACAAGTATATCCATCCGGAAATAAAAGTTACTCAGATTGTATGGTTAGAAAGACCAGACATTTTAAGACAGGTACAAGTACATTCCAAAAGTAAGAAGTAAATATAGTGAAATGTTGCCAGTATTTTTTCTATAAAAGGGATAGCTGTGAAACTAAGACAGTAACAAAATGTACTGCACGATTTACTCAGTATCAATTGCAGCATCATAGTTTCCTGTGCAACATCTGGCTGGCGTACATTTCACAGATTGAGATACAAATTAATCAAGCATCAACCTCAATCTCTTTTGTCATTGCATACATTTCTAACTGTATCTTTCTAGGAACTTCATGATGCTCCTGTGGATCTTTCAGACCAGAAATCACAAAAATGTCAAGATTATAATTGTATACGACACTCAAGGGGGTTTTTGATTCTTTGGTTGCCTTTCAGATCTGGCTACGCCTATACTTTATAGTTCGAACAATCTTCCCCAACTATTGATGAAACAACGTGCAGTTATCATTATAGTGCTATCTAGGCTTACAGCTCAGAACTTATAATCTCAATTGGAAGCTGGAGCCACGTAAAGCTTCATGTTTGGCAAGTCCAAGATCAACCACAAAGTGGTCTTAGTATCAGGTTCAAGTCAAAACTCTAATTGAAATCTTCGATCAACCCCAATTGAGGCCGTTCTCATCTTCCGCTGTTGTATTTCTTTTATCTTTTTCCCCCAAATATTATTCAAGCATAATTTGGCTGTTGCAATTTGTCATCTCCTGAAACTCTACCATATATTTTTGGAAAAAAAAAGGGGACAAGAGTAGAAATAGCAAGTCGAGAGGGTTTACTGAAAGAGGCGATTGACTTCCACATCCGCTTTCACTTTCTCTCTTCTACTTTATCCCCAACCAAAATAGGCTTGAGTCCTTGTAGTAATATCACTTTCTCTAACAAATTGATCCCTTGATCCTTAACAATAATGCATGATCGGTTTGCCAGCACCAATTTTATGAATAAAATTAGGAAACTTTTTTCCTGAAATGCCAGTTTTAGCTGCTCAAGCTTCTGATAATTAATTTTTAACCGCAAGGACTTGCAGAATCTGCTATTGAATAACAGAACAAACTCAACTGGGAATTCTGGAAATGCTCACCATATCCATGATTTTGTATTTGCATAGGATATCCATGTGCATCAATTTAATTCGACAAAGTTACTGTTTTATATAGTTCTCTAGTAGTCGTAAAAATCACAAGCAAACAATTTTCAAGAATTGGCCTCTTTACTGCAATGTATGCAAAATAAAGCATTAAACTAAAACACTTGTATGTCCTTCAATTTGCAAATGCATTTACTACTTGAAAGGAATACTGTTTACTTATGTGATCACTTTACAATTTTGTGCCTTGAATTTGCTAATGCATTTATTACATGAAAGGAATACCATTTACTTCTGTGATCACTTTATCCATTTTGTGGCAGAAACACAAGGAAAACTGAACTTAGGGTTAACAGTTGATTCAGAATCCACTGCTGCAAGGCATTGATTACAAAGATCAGCTATTTAATTTAAAAATGGAAAACGGAAAAAAAGTGACAAACAACATTGTCAAAGGGATATTATAGATGATGCGGACGGAATCAAATTGACATAAAGCTTCTAACCAAAAAAAAAAAAGCTTCTTTGCTATGAAACTCTAGCAGATAGAAAATCAATCTAATCAAGCATCTAGGCATTGGAAAAACAAATAAAGCTAAGGAAAATTAGCAGGAAATACACCCAAAAGAACAAAAAGATCTTAACCTTCAACTCAGACAACTAAGAACCTCAGGAATAGCCCTAGTTGTAAATGAATATCAGCAAAATAAATTTCTCATTCATCGATGCAGATAATAAACGAAACCACTTCAGAATTCTGCCCCAAGCGATACAATGAAAATCTTGACCGCTAAAACTAGTTAAGATCAAACAGCTCGTAATTTACATAAGTTCACTAGTTCTGTTCCAAAATATCTAACTTTTGCAATCAAAACCAGGTAAATTCTTCAAATACTGAAATAAGACCGAAATATTGACCTTATTTCGAGGTGAGGACTTAGTGGTTCATTCAATAATGCTGAAGTCCTCCAAATCAAGAACAGGCACAAATGAAAACACTTATTAATTGATTGTTACCTCAAGAAAACAACTAATCATTTCAATACAAGCTACTAAAATAAAACACAAAACAATAAAAAGGATAATTCTTGAGGTAATTGTTACCTCAAGAAAAACAAAATTGATTATTCGAAAAAGGATGAAAGTTCTTACGGGAGGGGTCTTTATGACGATGGCTTCATCAAGTTCTTGACTAGGCAGCCGATGAGATGGGTCGGTGGCAGGCGAGGCAGAGAAGTGATGATAGTCACTGCGTCCACCTCCTCCTCCAAAAGGCGGCTTCATCGAAGTGAAGGGCAGCTGTTTCTTCATAATCTGGTGCTGCGATTGCTGCTGTTGCATGAATTTATCTTTTGGTGAAGCTCAAGGACTGAACCCAATATCCCTTGTATCTTTAATTTGAAGAATCGATCTTGGAGGTTTTTTTGAGGGTTTGGCGAGAAGAAAAGGGAAGAAGAATTGAAGGCAGGAAACGGGCAGGAATTCAAGAAGGGAAATGGGATTTGGGAAAGGATTGAAGTGATGCTAAGGGGGTTGGCGGAGATCTGATTTGGGTGTAGATAGAAGAAAAAAGCGGGAGAAGAGAGAGAAAGAGGTATGGGGGAAGAAAACGAGGGAGTAATGGAGGAAGGAGGGAATTTGGTTCGGATGTGGATGTGGAGGGAACCATTATTATTATTATTATTATCATCCAAATCTAAATAAAATATATATCACCTCATAATAATATTATTAATTTTTTACTAAATAAAAAAATTAGAATAAATTCATCTTGTTGATGCTATTCGTGGCACAGTTCGACTCGACCGTATATGTTTGGAACATTTAATTGAGCTGTAATGAAATAATAACAACAATGACAATAATAATTAAATTAATTAACTACTATATTCTTGATATATTTATTTTGGCCAATTTCCTCTCATGAGAATTTAGAAAATGTTAAATGTGACTTTATAAGGAAATATAATTGTATCATTGTAGGTTACTCCTCAATAAAACAGTAGAACCTTTTTGTTTGCCTCGGTCGAATTTCTCACTGATAGGAACATGACAAGTTTGTCTACTATAGTAAACTTGATGCAATTGTGTACAAATCAGTTTGATTCATTTGTTATAAAAAAAAAAACTCGATATTTCAATGTTTGTATAATAAAATGTTGTTAACAAGTCAACATAACTATGATGATTAATTAGAATTAGATCATCCAAACGCCGAAAAATAAATGAATTATTGGTTGATCAACGTGAAAAAACAGGGTCAAAGAAAATGTGCCTTTTTCCCTTTAATGAATGGTTTAGCTATTTATTAACAAGAGCATCTCACCCGAGGGATTGTGCTTGCTTAGATTATGAGGCGATGCATATGGAATCACATGTATTTATTGAGAAGTATAGATAATAATACTATTTATGTTCCACAAAGATAGTCCAGTAGGTAATTTTAAGTGAATTAAGAAATAATAATTAATATAGTTGAAATATTAAATTTTAGTTTAGTTTTTCACATATACCCTTATCTCTCATTAATTATTTGAAAGATTTTCAATATATATGTAGTTGAATAACAATAATAAATAAGGGGCACATATGGAAATGAAACATTAAATACATGTTCAATATGGTAACTAGACTATTTTTGGGATGGCTGAAAAAGGAATAATGGACTATTTTTGTGGGACGGAAGTAGTAATAATAATAAAAATAATAAATGTCTAGTTTTCTTTAATCTAAAAATAAATATATGTATTAGCCGACAAGCATTAATGTATCAATACAATTATTTTTAAGTGTGTTATGCTTACTAGTGTTCAAAAACTTTCAAAAAATTTTGTTTCCTCCCATTCCGTGTAATGTATATGAATACACATTACATGCAGTGTGTATCAATACAGGTCGTATGAGATGGAGGTTCTGTTTGAAAGTTAAAAATCTTTTTTTTACTTTAATAATTCACTCACGTACATTCAAGAGAAAGATTTCCGGTTAGCATTAATGAAATGAAGAGGATCGTATTTTAAGTTTAAAAACAGTTCTAGCTGGATTTTAAGTAAAAATCACCCTCAATATATTTAAGAAACAAAGTTCTAGATGGGCTTTAATAAACTATGAGTGAATCTTTTTCAAGTAAAAATTGACGTTCAAAAAATGCATTTGCACATGTTTTAGCTGTGCTGGATTTTAGTAACTCACTCAGACATGTCAATGAAAGAAAGTTATAACCAACATTATCGAAGTGTAGATCTTATATTAAGTAGGGGAAAAAAAATAATGCCCAAACTAAATCCTGATTTTCATTCACGGTAGATTCTAACAATTCACCATCGACGCAAACGAAGAAGATCTTGTATTAAATAAAAGTTTGCATTTAATGGTTATCTATCCAAATGAATCTACCAATCTTGTTTGGGTTTATTAAGGAAAAAACTCTACTGTAGGAGTAGTGAATAATGTTAATTAAGAAATCACATATAAGTTTTGAAGATCAAATTAAATAAGAAAGTATTATTTGTAAGTAATTATTTAGGTAATTTTTACAAAATGGGGTAAATTTTCAATCTTACCCTTGTGTATTGTGTAATTGGGGGAGAAATAATTTAAAGATAAGGCGGTGAATTTATCTTATTTTGTAAAAGATTGTCTAAATGATTATCTAAAATAAATAATAAATTGAGATCCCTGAATCCATACGTGGATTCTTGATTGGACGATACTCGTAAAGTACTAGAGTTTTTTGGTTGATTATCATCACCCTAACAAAAAAATTCAGGTACTCCTATAATATCTTATTAGGGAATATGGTACTCCAAGTCAATAAAAAACCCACCGGTAGATTTTTGAGCCCCATTTTTTAGACCATTAAATGCATATATTGGTTATTAATTGGCTTAGAATATCCTATTAAGATACTCTTAGAGTGTCAGATATTTTCTCTCGTGTTAAAATATGATAACTAGTATTTTTGAAATATAAAGTATTTTAGTTCACAATTATATTAATGTCTATTTTGTATTATTAGGTTATATACAGGAAAAAAATCTTCTACCAATTTGTTACCATACCAATATAGTACATAGCTCAATTAAAAAAAAAAAAGAAAGAAAAAAGAAAGAAGTTATATGCCCTTTATTCACATTTTGTCGATGTCCTCTTATTTTACATGTTAGTCAATTGACACAAAAACATATTGGCAATTAGTGGATAACAGGACTATTAGGCTACAATAATTCATCGTCGACCAATTTAAGAAACAAAACTTTTGGGTAACATTAGCAAAATGAAAGAGAGTTCGAATCGGCGATTCGCGCCTTTAATTTGCACCGTTAAGCAGGCGATCTTTTGGCGCGTTTTCCGTTTACCTTTTGACTTTAACTAACAACTCGCCGCGTGTAACTGTTGTGGGCCCCAGTCGACAAAACAATGGGCTGGTAAAACTATTTGTGCATCTATTTATTGGGCCGGGCGGCCTAGATGGAATTTCGGGTAATATCAGGAAATTAATCAAAAATCTCATAGTTAGTAGTCCCCCCAAACTTCTAGAAATAGCTCAATGGGTCCCTGAATTCTCGTTTATGATCTTTTGTCCTCGAGATTATGGAGATTCCAAAAGAGGCGATATTATTCGTGAATTCAAGTATTGTCATGATCCGCTTAATGAAATTATTATGTACATTTTTCAAGTTTTAGTGAGAAAAATTAAAAAACTATATATATATATGTGTGTGTGTGTATGTGTACAACAGAATAAAGATACTATGCTCAAATCTTCTAAAATATATGCACGATAAGGTTTTAAGCATAAACTAACGTTTAATTTCATTTATTATATCATACATCGCTTAATTAGTGATAAACATCATTGGAAAAGAAAAAAAAGAAGAAAATGACTGATTTCAAAATGGCATAGATTTTGGAGTCGATCTTCACGGAGCATGATCCTAAAATCTATGCTGTAATCTCATCAAACATTGAATTACTATAAGGCAATTTAAACTATGCACTTTCTTCTCGAAGATCCCCTTTGTAAATTCCAAGAGATCTCTTAAATTCGAGCATTAATTAATTGAAACAAAAGAGCCAATAAATACATTTTACATTTGGCAAAACACGAGTCTGAAACTAAAACCCTTCCAGTCCGTTAATCTTAAAACCTCGAATCTAATCTTGTGGCTGTAGATTCACATTTCAAGATTGTGCTAGAGTGGAGTTTTCTGAAGATAAAACAAACGCAAGTTTTTTTTTTTTTATTTTTTTGACCAGAAAACAAACACAAGTTGGAACTTTACTTGTCTACATGCTACATAAATAAAAGTTAACAACCATAACATAACATAAACCCAAACCAGGCCGATTCGAGATTGGAATAAAATGAACATAAGTTTAAGGCCAAAGAAATATTGAAAAAAAAAAAAGGAAAAGAAAAGAAAAGAGAAGAAAAGAAAAGAAAACAGGGGAGGAACCATTAACCTTTTGCTCAAAACATCATACATCAACATGGCAGTTCATAATCAACTGATACTTGAGAGCATTTCCTACAGCAACGCCACTGTTTCTGTCACCAAAGTTTATATAAGCTGGACAATTGACATTCAAATGGTACTTCCCTGAAACAAAAGTCCCAACTCTCCATTGGATTCTTCCATCAACTTTAAAATTAATCAACACCGTTCCGACCATCTGATCTTGGTTCAAAGAAACCGCGAGGTACGGCGCCACCGGCACGGCGTTTCCAAACAAAAACGGTGACCAAACGGTAACATCTTTATGTCCCTGGTAGGAGGAAGGTAGCATTGTTGGGAGGCTTATTTGTTGGCTATGGTACGAGGCGTATACGTGCATTTTGTCGTAGTATACGCCGATTCTTTCGTTTGGGTTGCGGGAGGAGAGGGTGATTTGGAGGCTGGAGGTGAGGAGGTTGGGTGCGGACGAGAGGTTGAAGGCGTAGACCGTGACGTCTTGGAGGACGAAATGCGGCCTCGTGGGGCGGTCGATGAGCCATATGAGAAAGCTGAGGAACAGGACGAGGATGATGAAAGCGCCGAACGCGATGAAGAGGCGGCGGACGAGCTTCTTCTGCCCGTCGTCGTCGTGGTTTCCACAATCTTCCTTCATTGTACGGTGCTAGATGTGTGGGGGAGAAAGCCTTTTAGGGGATTGAGAGTTTTGGGACATGTGGTGAGATCTCATTTATAATAAGGTTATCACTTTGTTGTTATACTACTTAAATGAAAGCATTCTAATAATCCTTCGTCTTAAAAGTTTGTCGGAACAGTTAACAGAATAAGTCAATTCGATTATGATGCAAGATCAACACGAAATACAATGTTTTCTTTAGTGTGGCTTTGTCTGGATCAAAGGACAATCTCTATCCAACGGCCAAAAAGATTCAATAAGTGTAACGGGTCCCCATGGAAGTAAAGACTTCAATATGACATTATGAAATTTGGAAGTGAATCAGAGGAGTAACCGACAATCTTCTCTCTAGATCAATCAGCGAAATTAATAACTCTCAATTTAATTTCGACTTTACTCTTACCACATTAATTTTGAATATTTAATACCTATCCACTTTTAAAGTAACTTGACTCACTTGAGATTACAAAAAACACGACTTAAGTCGAACTTAAGTTCGGCACATGTAGTTTTGTCAGAGTGTCTTGTTTTGCCTTCTATACTTCGTCCACGGTGTGGATTTTATATTCTCGTTAGCAAACTAATTCTATTTTAGTCTAACACATCACAATTACATATCTTGTGAGACTGATATGTATTGCAACATCTTTATGCTAAATAAGAATGTTAATTTATCGAGCATTATATATATATATATCATATCATATCATATCATATTAAATGTTGTTAGCAAGAAGATTGAATAAATTTTATTTATACACATATTGAACTCTGTCTTCCTTTAACTTCAACACTAATTGATAATATTTTATAATTACTCGTTATCTTAATTGGCATTTTACACCCACCCTTAATTGATCATCTTGTTGAATTAACATATAATCAAATTCATTTCATGCCCAAGAGGAGGGTTCGAATTCTTTAACAAATAAACACTCATATATATATATATATATATCTGGTTACTTTCAATGATCATTGATAGTTGCCAAGCAACCCTCGCCATCTAATTGAAAAAAGTGATCCATAAGCTAATTAATCATATCATTGTTACAAGATAGCATGCATTTACACAAACTTATAAGTACTTGCACCGAATAATCCCCAAAACCACATCGAATCGAGATAAAATAAAATGTACGTAAAGATTCAATCCTCTGCTCAATCATCATACATCAACATGGCAATCCATAATCAACTGAAATTTGATAGCATTCCCAACAGCAATGCCACTGTTTCTGTTATTAAGGTCCAAGTAAGCTGGACAATTGACCTTCAAGTGATACGTCCCAGTTACAAAACTACCAACTTTCCAACGGATTCTTGCATCAACTCTAAAATTAATCAACAGCGTTCCCGCCATCCGATCCCGGTTCAAACAATCCGAAAAGTACGGTGAAACCTGCACGGCATCGCTAAAAGATGGCGCCCACGCCGTAGCATCTTTATGTCCCTGGTAGAAACAGGGGACCTCTCTGTCTAGGCTTATTCGTTGGCCGCGGTATGAGACGGACACTCGTACTTTATCGTAGTATATGCCGATTCTGCCGTTAGGGTTGCGGGAGTAGAGGGTGATTTGGAAGTTCGAAGTTAGGAGGTTGGTGGGAGAGACATCAAAGGAGTTGACGGTGACGTCTTGAAGGACGAAATGCGGCACTGTGGGGCGGAGGATGAGCCACACAATGAGAACGCTGGAGCCGGTTATGGTTACGACGGTGACGGCCACAATCAAGATGCGGACCGAGATGAGCTTCTTCCACCAAGCTTCATCGTGTAGTCCACAAGTATCCTTCATTTTATGTATGCGTATATATTATAGTGTCAAGGGAGAAGAATTAAAGCCTTTTGAGAGTCTTGAAACATTTGGTGAAATCTCATCTCCTTTATATATACAAGTTTTTTTAGTATGTTATTTGAATGCCAACATGTGGTAGGCAAGAAATCAATCATTGTTCCATTTAAATTAAGGTTTTTTGGTTTTAATATAGCCAACCATATAGAATGAGTGATGCTCTTTATCTAAATTGAATATTGGTCTCCAGTCTAGTTGGCATCACTGCATTGGAGGATTAATTAATATGTATAAATATATGAAGTTTCTCATTTATCCAATGGTCAATAAGAAGATGACAACTAGATTGGAGAGCGATCTCCAGTCTAGATAAATAGCGCAGAATTGAATTGAATAGTGAGCAAAATTTCGACGATGTCCAATATTATTAAAGTCATTTGAAACGAACACGAACATTCAATATTTTTGTTTTTTTCCCCTTTAATCTGATGATCAAGTATATATTTTGTGTTACCACTACCACGTACTAACTTTAACAGATATACAAGAGAGAGAGAATAAGTGACTCGATTCACTTGATGTATTCTATATCTAAAATGATAATATAGCTTACATTCACCATGCCCAACTCTCTTCTCTCTTTATTAAGTTTGTTATACGAACGTTTCTATTAAGGTTTGAAATTACTCGTATCTATGCGAGCACAGACAAAATGCAGCTCCTTCAGTAACAAGCATATGTAAGAAGATTGACTGTGCATAAAAGTAACAGCAATAGAATTCGTTCCGTACGATAGAAACTACCTTGAAGTAAAGAAAAGCAGATCTCAATGTGGTCAACTCTTTGGTTTAAAATTGCATTTTATTTATGCCAATTTGAAAATGATTAGGAAAGATTAATTAATTAACTACTGGCCGGCCATTTGATAAACAAATTCAAACCAAAATATTAACCAATTAATAACACATACAATACAAAGTGTTGGTTTGGTGTTTATATATGAAATTGACTAGTGGATGACATATTTTAAGTAGTAGAAATAATAAGAAAAGATTCATATATTTTAACAAAAGATTCTCCGTTATCTCATTTCACAAAAGTATTGTCTCTAAAAAAAAAAAAAGTATTGCTTGAAAATATTCTAACACCATATGTTGGTTTCTTATGGTATTGATAGACAACACTATTTTTTAAAACAACCAATAAAAACAAAACAATTGTCCCTAGTGAGGGGGATACAGTTTCTCAAAAAGATTGTCACGTACATGTGTGTATCGCGAAGTATAAGTCCTTTGAAGGAGGGTCATAGTACGCATGTTTTCTTTTGTCTCTTCGCATGCTTTTTGTCCTTACTCTTTGTTAAGCCGTATACCTCGAAAGTCGATGGAATCTAATCTTTGCATGCTAGTCTTTTTCTCTCAAAAAACTATAGTTCCCATCATTTTCACAAGTAAAAACTCTCTCTTAAAAGTATCAGGTGACGAATATGATAAGAAAAGACCAATCTCCCTAGTCTTCTCCGTTGAAGAGTGATACTTCATGGAATGGAGGACGGGCAGTGACAAAGCCATCACTGGCGGTGGTGGTTGCTGGTGGACAGGTTAGGTTTGATAACACGAATGTTTAAATAACCCTGTTACCATTTACCCTACCAGACATGCCACGAAACTTGCACGTTTGTTCAACTTGCATTGATCCCTTTGTGCATAGTTATGACAACACCACAATAATGTCAAGACCTATTGCCCCACCTCCTTTGTCTTTGATGCTTGTTTCCTGGCTCCCACTTTGTTTTTCTGTGTTTGTATTTTACATGCCTTCTCTCATATCAGAGAATAAGCTCTTCCATGCCACACAGACTAAGGATATCCCTTCATATCGTAAGGGCATTATCCCTTTCAAATGAAACATGGATTCTAGCTATGCAACGTGGAACTCTCGTGTCAATCTGAATGAATCATCCTTTCACGAGAACAAAGCAAATTACAAAGACGAATAAGACTCTATAAAGGAAACAGAACAATGGAAACTGGGAAGATGTCAAGCCTTTAAATTCAAGTTTGGAAAAACAATTCAACCAAATCTGCAATTGGAAATTCAGCAAATGACAAGTTATTAATAAATAATAATATATAGATGTTTGTCCATCCACCAGTACAAAAATCAAATTAACACTTTATACAACACTACTAATTAGTATTGCATTTCTTTGTGTTCAGTTTCCCAGAGAAACAGGCAAATATTGTAAATTTATCATCAAAATTTGGCCTTTCCTCGTAAGGACCTGTATGGAATTGATTTTTCTAAAATCAATATTTCCCCCACGACCATTGTTTCATCTCTAACCACTCATTTTTTATTTTTCACATTTCTATGTAACATTTCCTTACCTCTTGACTCTAAGCTACACATCCGCCCTCCCACCTCCCAGAAAAAGAAGTCATTTCCTTAGTAGTCGAGCTTAAGCCTGCGTTTAAACTTCAATTAAAGTTACTACTGAGGCACTTTAGGAGTCTCTATATCTAACTATATCTAACTAATCAAGACCTGATATTTATAAGGGAAAAAAGGTAAATAGCACTTGAGTTTTTCGGTCAGGTTCCTAACTCTTGATGTGTGGCAATGAAGGTTGCTAACTTTTTAGCAAAATGGCAAGATTGGTCATTTTTTAACATAAACGATCCAAATTTTCGTTTTATTCCACATGACCATTATATGAAGAGTAATTTTAACTAATTCAAACTTGATTAGTGTAGTAATCAAAAGAAGATTCCTCTCTCAAAGCAAGCATTTCTCATAGCGTTCTTGAAAGACCTCGTTAAGCATTAAAGTCAACCAAATAAGTTCAACAATCTCTCCAACAAATTAAGTGAGAATATACAAAAATTTCGAATCTCATCCGTCACTAATATATTTCAAGAGTCAAGACAATGCACATGTTGAATGTTTTGAGGACAATCAAATTAAGTACTATTTCATAAACAGTTTTTACATATTACATAATAAAACACTTCATAAAACAAATCAAGAACCACATCGCTTAAGATCAAACAAAATATATATAAAGTTCTTGGAAGGAAAGACAAAAGAACCATTAATACTTTTGCTGAAACATCACACACAGTACACATCAACATGATACTTCGATAGAATTCCACTGTTTCTATTCACACGTACAGGGATTAGCGGGGGATGAGCAATACGACCAAGATGATGAAGCCGATGATGACTATGGAAACACAGCCTGCCTTGGCCACGAGCAAGAGGTAGCCGTAGAGCTTCTTCCCGCCAATCGTCGTCATGCATTCCGCAATCGTCAATCATTTTCTTGTGCTTGAGAAACAGGATTGAGAATTTTGAAACTTGGGGAGAAATCGCAACTCTCATTTATAACTAGGTTTTTGTTACTTAAATGAGATGATTATATTTTTTGGATTAATGAGATAAATTCGTTTTGGTTTTAATTAATGTATATACTAATGAAGAACCCTGCGGACAATATATAATTAATATGTACAAGGGGAAAAAGGATAACAGGGGACTCGATTCAGTTGATAGTTGATATAGGGTCTATATCAATTATCTAGTCACAATCCTCCACTCTCTTCTCGTTTCATCTCTCAAAACAAATAAACTTGTACAAACAAACGCACATGTAGATATGTAATGTAATAACAGTCATTGATTTAATTGTGAATTCGTAATATATGGTTGGTATAAAAACATGACCCTACTCTCCTTTCAAAAAATAAAAAATAAAATCCTACACTGTATCTTATTTATAATATAATACTTTGTATCAGTGAATAGTTGTATATTAGACTCTAAACCGGGTACAAATGAAGCAAGGCTTGTGTTGAGTTTTGATACATTGGACACTGGCCATAAAGAAGGTTTTCTCCACCTATATATGCATAGAAAAAAGAAAAATTCCAGGGGGACATGAAAATGAGACATTACCCAATAAATGTCACACTTGTATTGGATGATGAAAAAGTAATCATGTAATCATCACCCAATAAATGTGTGCCACATGAGAATATCACCTAATAATGTCATCTTTTCATGTCCCCTTAGAATTACTGTAGAAAAAACATACAACATTACCGATCGCTTTCATCTATGGTTGCTTCCGAGTTTTTTCATTTTTAATTTTCTTCAATGGCTTCAAGTTCCAAGTCAAAATCAGTCGTTTTTCTCATCACTTTTTCTCATTAAATGAGTCAGATCCTTGTGGCTGAACTCTCCTTGAAGTAAGTAGACCTCGCCATACAAACATGGTCAACTCTTTAAAAATTACTTTTAAAAAAAAAAATGGCAACTTCAATTAAAAATTTTTAGGCATGCCAAATTTGAAAATTAGGAAAGATTAATTAATTAATTAGTTAACTACTACCCCTATTATGGTTAACAAGAAATTGGAACCAAAGTTTTTAGTAATGTCTTCATATATACCTCACTCTAGAGACAAGTCGAACTCAATGAATCTAATTTGTGTGTTCATCTTTTTCTCTTCAAAACTATATTTCCTATCATTTTCAGAGGTAACAACTCCTCCTAAATTATGACTGATTAATATAGTTTTAGGTGACAATTATGATAAGCAATGACTCCCTTGAAAAGTGATATTAGTACATAGAGGGCGGACGGTGACAAGTCCATCACAAGTGCTCGTGTTGGGGCTGCTGGGGAATGCGTGCTGACATAAACGTTTGCAAGATCCGATTACTATTTACGTTATCAACTATTCCTTGAGAGACAGTAAGAGAATTGCACACAAATATTAGCAAATTTATTTCTATAGTGAACCAATGAAATGTCTGAAAATTGTTGCTACTCATTTAGTGGAGTATGAGACCCCCAAAATATGTCAAAACCTTGTCTAGTGATTTCTTAATTATTGTACGGATATGACTGGAGAAGAGAAGATGAAGATTTCACTACTACAGAATTGGACAAAAAATAGACATACGCGTCGGTTATTGAGAAAAACGACGGGCAAAACACATGCGGTGGCAATTTTGAAAATTTCAGCTAAATATGTGTCGGTTCCTCAAGAAAACCACATCTATGGTACCTGCTAAACAATATGCGTTGGTTCCTGAGAGGAATCGACGCCTATAGTTTGAAATTCATAATTTTCAAAAAAAAAATAAAAAAATTAAATTTTCACTATAGGCGTTGACGCCTATAATTTGAAATTCAAATTTCATGAAATTTTGAAAAAAAATAAATTAATTAATTTGCACCACTATAGGCGTCGGTTCCTCTGGTGCATTTTTCCTATAAAATCTCATCTTTTACAAGACGCGTAAAAATATATGGTTGGCTTTTATTTCTCAAAACCCTCAACTCTCTTCATGTTTTCTCCATGAAAACTACTGATTCTTCTTCCCCTCCTTTAGCTCTATGAAAATGGAAGCCCTACTCGAAGCTTTCATTCTACTCTACGGTGAGGAGAAGGGTGCTAGCGGTGAGGAGAAGGGTGCTAGCGGTCTGGAGAATCCCAACAATGAAATCAATTAGTGGTTGATTTGTTCATCTAGAACTAGCATGAGAAGTTCAAGTTGGAGAAACAAACTAGAAGTGTATGATTTATTGCGAAAGGTTTTGTAATTAGATTTAAGTTTACTTTCCTTTGAAGATGAATCAGAAATAGAAAAGTTTTAGAAGTGTATCATGTAGATGCGAAATATATTTTCTTTAAAGCCATTATTTCATTTTTTAAAATTGAAGCTTGTTGAGCATTTTCTACTTTTCTTCCACATCCTATTTATTGTATGCACAGATAAAAATATCAGAATACCTCATTTAGAAGAATAAGTGTGATTATTATTCTTACTACACGGAATATGAGAAACAACGGCGAAACTTTAGTGACGAAAACCGAAGTGTCCCAATAGGGTATCGTCTACAGAGAAGACCATATGATGGATGGTGGGACCCAGTATATAGTCGCCACTATAGTCTAAAGTTGCGCTTAAAAATAAACTCTATTGGGATAAAACATCTTTCGTTACTATATTTCTTGATTATAGCGATGACATATAAACGTCACTGCTATATGTCTTGATCTATAAGAACGACGTGTAAATGTCGTCTCTTCCGATCTGGTGGGAAGATTTCCCGCCTTTATTTCTTGTATTTACCGACGAAAAGTTGTTGTTATAGGTTACGCAGTTGTCCCTATAGTTGTCAAAATCTATTTAATATATATTAAAAATGCAAACTATTAATTGAAGATTCGCTTAGTCTAACTGGGAAGGCGCCATACATGTGGAGGGAGGGTCACGAGTTCAAGTCTTTAGGCGTGCAAAACAAATATCAAGAGAAATGAAGTTGGGTTGGTGTGGCGGGGTGGGTCGGATGGGTAAAATTTATTGTGGCGACACGTAGTCGTCACCATAACGCGTCGTCGCAATAGCCTGAAAAAATTGTCACTATAAGGCAATTGGTACGGAGCTATAATAACAATCCGGTCACGGGAAAAAGTCAGGCTATTGAACTATAGCCGCGACATTTAGGCCTATAGCGGCGACTTTGTCGTGGCTATAAGCCAAGTTTCTTGTAGTGGATCTTGTTGAGATTCAACGACCAAAAAAAAGATAGAGAATAGGCGTTCATTGTTACTGTACTGCCGACGCCTAAAGTTAAGAATAGGCGTCGGTTGTACAGTAACAACCGACGCCTATTCTTTATTTGATTTAACTTTTTTAAGTGGACTTTAGGGGTCGGTTGTACACTAACAACCGACGCCTATTCTTTATTTGATTTAACTTTTTTAAGTGGACTTTAGGGGTCGGTTGTACACTAACAACCGATGCCTATTGTTAACTTTAGGCATCGGTCAACAACCAATGCATATACTTTGAGAATGAGCATCTCCTACATAGGCATCAACGTCACGACCGATATGTATTCATCATTACAAACCGACACTTATTATGCTTTTTTGTAGTAGTGTTTTGACCTTTTTTTCTTTGGTAATTAGGTGGAGATTGTTGGGATTATTGCTAAAATTTAAGATAATGTGAAAGCGCATGACTTGCAAATCCAATAGGAAGAAACTTTGAAGGCAAGTTTTCTTAATCAACAAGATAGTAGAAAATTTTTTATCCAAGTTTGGTAAGTTCTTGGTTAGTAAGACAGTTGCTTAATCATCAAGATTATTACTCCTATAAATTGACGTCCTTTGTTTTTTCTTTGAGCAAAACATAGTAGATAATTAAGTTTAGGGAAAACTAATGAACCTAGCACATAAAGAGTTTTCACTTGGTGCAGCAAAACTCAAGGTTATTCAAATGGTAGAAAATTGAGTGCAGCAAAACTCGGGGTTATTACTTGGTGCATTTAATAATTAAAAAATTGGCATTGATGCTTCTTTCAGAGAGATGATAATACACAATTTTTCGAATAACAGGGATAGAGAGGCGGAAAATTCTAAGGACTCCTGATTCCCCAATAACAGGGGGCTATGTGTGCCATGACCTCTCCCTTTAGTAGGACTGATAGAGGCACCCTATTGAGAAGAACTTTTATTAAACGGTATCTGCCTTCACTGATCATTGGTGCTCTTTTGCAATTCAAATAGTGTGCCTTTGTCAAGCCCTCACTAATTATCAATTTTCTTGAATATCTTATATTGGTTAACACATTCGCGAGCTGAAGTTTCAATACAAATAGTAGAGACAGGACGTATAAAACGAATTTGTCACCCTTTAGGGAGAGGTCACCTCTCTATGGTAAGACCGATAGAGGCACCCTATGGAGAAGAACTTTTATTAAATGGTATCTGCCTTCATTGATCATTGGTGCTCTTTTGCAATTCAATTAGTGTGCATTTGGCACGCCCCCGCTAGTTATCAATTTTCTTGAATATCTTATATTGGTTAACACATTCGCGAGCTAAAGTTTCAATACAAATAGTGCAGACAGGACGTATAAAACGAATTTTTCTTGCCTTTGGATGGTTTAGTATTCTAGAAGGTAAATCCATTCAAGTAATTTCTAATATTCTAAAGGAATTATTGTGATGTTATTACATAGCTTCATAAATTCTTCTTTTAGTTAGAAAAGCCTAAACACGCTTATAACTAATTACTGAATTTCCTTTCAAATTTGGAAATACTTATAAGTCTTTTTTATAAGTCTTTTTTGCCATTATCAACATCGAGAAGTAGAATCAATTTCTTATTTTTTTCATTTGTTTTCTATACACAAAAGCTTTTGCATCATTACAACTAGGTTTTCAATAAAACGTAAACAACACAACAAACATGTTCCCTACTTCTTTGTTTGCACTTCCTATTTAAACACATTGCACAATTAAACATAGATTAACAAAAGGTTCAAAGAATACCTCAAATTACATTAATAGATATATTTTACTAATTAGCCGAATCAAATGATTGAAAAGCCTTTACATTGAAGCCTCGACTTTCAAGCGTTACATATTCATCTTTTACATATATATCATTTATCTATATGCTTACTTGTTTATACATATTTATATACATATCTATCACATACCAAGGTAGGCATACTTTATTTATTGGCACAAAAGATATTAAGCTCCAAAGTTTAGTTTCCACTTCATACCAAACTCTACTTTCGCTCGCAGACATGCTCCAATTCATGGCTTGCTTCTCAAATATCATGCATTTAATCATCTACAACATGATAGAAAGGGGAGTGGGTACAAAGTACTTAGTGACGTGTGCTCTTCCGATCTCTTAGTGAGTAACAAAACCTTTTGATTCACCTTTCATTTTAGAGATTTATTTTTAAGAAAATCATTGCATGTACAAAGCTTTTGAATGCACAAGAGGACCCTATCACTAGTTAAACTACTACCCGTAGCGCTCAAAATTCATATAATTCAATATCAATTTAATCACGGCCATGTACAATAAGTAGATCTATATTCAAATTTCAGTTGACCCCTACCGGAATTTCTACAAAGAGCAATACAAATACAAAGCAAATACCATACTAATCGTCACCCATCTCGGTATCATTAGATGACTCCTAGTATGACAATAAAGTAAAGCAAAGACAAGATAGGTATAGCATCAACTAATGATTCCAATGCAATAAATTAATATTTCTTTTCAATATATCAAAATCCATGTTTAGTTTATAGAATACTTCAATCAAAATCCATACTTATCTTATTAAAACTTTAGGAATGCTAAAGGAAATCAAATTATTAATTAATCACCTTGTGATTTTCCCAAAAATTCCTTGAATAATTCTAAAATTACTCACCTTGTGATTTTCCCAAAGAGTCTCCCAAAACCTTGATATTCCTTAATCAAATTATGGTTTCAAGTTGGACTTTTTCTATTATGAAGAGGGGCCTTTTTCAAGTGACAAATAAGTGTTTTGGTGAGTTTCTCATGGTGTTCTTTCACCCTACTCCTTTATGGACGAATTTCCTTTATATATATGAAGAGCTTGAGTGTCACCAATAGGAGGCAAGACAATTGGCCTTAGATAGTTTTGAGAATAGCTAATGGGAATGAATATAAAGATCTTTTGGAGAGTAGCCAATCAGAATGAGTAAAATTGGAGGTATAACAGCTTTTTGCCAACAAAGCTCATGAGAAATATCCCTTTTTATTTTCTCATGCGATGTTTTATTATCTTAACAAATGGCTTATTTAGGCTTATCTACTTATTGCTTGAGAAGTTCTCTTACTTAATATGTTTTTACAATTAGGTTATTATACTTCTAATCATACCAATCAATAACCTCAGTCGAGTAATACTTTTTAAATCTTAGGACATAATTGATGCAACTCAAGTGGCTATTCAATCATTGTAAAAATATTGACCATATTGTCAATAACCCCCTTCTAATTCCAATTCATTATCAAAATATCGATCATGTTGTCAATAATCATCTTCTAATTCTTGGCATTCATTCGAGTGACAAACTTTTTAACAATTCAATACGATCACATTGTCATATTCTAATTTTTCTTATTTAATTGAGTGACAAACTTGTAACTTTACAATTTGATACGATTACATTCTCACAGTCTACTTCTTGGTGTTCAATTGAGTCATAATCGTATAACCTTGGAAATTCAAGTAACTCTCCATTATTATCAAAATATTATTATTTTGCTTAATTCATTGTTAAATTTTTACGGGATGTTATAACATTAGTCACGTGTCCAGTGTCCATATGTTTTTGGTTTTGTGGGACTTGACAATATATTAGTGGTGGAACAAGCTTCTTTTCCTTAGGGAATTGTGCTTTTTGAACAAAAAGTAGTACAAAAATTTGAACAAACTTAACACATAGTAGACTCATGTCTTTCAACCCATTATATCACCTTTATATAAATGATAATCACATGAGCCACAACACGTCACATCACATTTTTGTCAATGTTAATCACACAAGTCATATTTTCATTTTGTTACAGTTTTTGTCTACTAATTTGTCTAAATAAAATTATTCATATTATTTTGATTGAATGTTACGTACAAGTTTATAGAGGGGAGATGTTATTTTTTGGATAACGAGATGTGTTATTTTTGTTCACATTTATTTAAAAACAAAGTTTGTGAAATAATTCACTTTAATGTTTAAGTGTCCCTTTTATTCTGCAATTACTTTTTAAAACTATTTCCTCTGTCCCACAAAGATAGTCCGATAGATATTTTTATATAGATTAAAGATTAGTAGGTAATATGGTTAAAACATTTAATTTTACCTTATTTTTTTAGATATACCCTTACATTATTAATTGTTTAAAATATTTTCAATGTATAGGTACTTGAATAACCATAAGTACTTAGGGACATATATAGAAATGAAATATTATATAGATGTTCAACATCATAAGTGGACTATCTTTTTAGAACGGATAAAAATAGAATAGTAGACTTGAAACAGAGGGAGTATAATCCAGATATCGTATTTATTAGATACATAATAATATTCAGAAAGTGTGCTAATAAATAACAAATTTTAGATGCATCACTTGCAAAGCAGGTGCATACAGTAGTAGTAGGTACCGGGCTACTTTATTAATAATCATATGCAGCTCAGATGCTACAACAAAAGGACAGTTGATACACGCAAAACTATATGCACTAGCAGACGATTCTTCCGATCTCACATCGTGCATTGTAAACTAAGATAAAATACTCACTTTTAATAATATATCATTAAGTGTCCTATGCTTTAAAAACTATTTACTAATTTAATTGGATACTTGATACGATGTTGTTGGATGTGGGCATTTTTTTACGGTAAGTGATCATTTGTGCACATACTATAGTAAATAATGCAAAAGGAAAATAAGAGTGTGTTTGATTTTTATGGAGTCAAATAAAGCTACTCTATGAAGACTTAACTGTTTTTTATTAATTTTCAGGTTAGAGTCCGATCTAACTCTATAGAAAAACTGGTATATAATTGCTTAAGACTTGTTTAATTAATCGGCACGCTATACAACACCAGAGTCTCCACATCAAGCCCCGGTCCGAACCCAAATAGAACTCTCCAATCCAACCCCCCTCCGGCAGTGCTCATTCCTGCTAGATCGGATGACTTCCTCATCTCGTCTAAAACAAATAGTACACATGCACTTGCCATGTTTCTATACTCCTTCAACGTATGTCTCGTTGGGCGCAACTTTTCCGGTTCCAGAGCTAATTTTGCTTCCAACTGGTCTAAAATTTTTCACTGGCTTCCACTTGAGTTCCAATCAGATAGTCCTATCAATATTAAAATTAAATAGATAATAAATCGTTCCAATACTCAAGTTAATAGGTCGAGTTTCTCGCAAGATAGTCCTTTTAATCTTGATTAAGCTAGAGCTTTTAAGAGTTGTAACAAATACCTAAAAGATGGAATGCTTCAGTGAGGATCTTCTCAATGGTCTTGGCAATGACTCCTGGAACATCTCTGAGAAGTTGAATTATGAGTCCCGCTTCTTGTAATTGTCCATCAGTAGAGCTATTACTATTTGGAAGTACATATGAAACAAGCTGGAAAATTGGCCGCTTCACCCCAACCACCGGGTTATAACCCACAACACAGCGGCAGCACCATCGTCGAACAGTGCTTGTCCAACCAAACATTCCAAACGAGTCTCATTCGGACCTAAAAAGGTGATGGCAGTAATTTCTGAGCAAACCACCAAAACCCGAGTACCTCTGTTGTTCTCCGCAAAGCTCTTGGCCAAGCGAAGGACGGTGCCACGGCCAGCACAACTTTGCAGTTACATCATGAAGCGTTTGATAAAGAGACAGAGGCCGAGAAGCTTCGTAAGCCGGTGGTCAGCGGATGTCCACACCACTGGTAGTACAGAAGATTAAATGGGTGATTTTCGACTTAGGCTGGCCCCATTCTTTGATTGCCTTCTCGGCGACCTCTTTGCCAAGTTTCGGCACTTCCTTCACCATGATGTCCTGCCGAACATTGAGCGATGGGGCCATGTATTTGCACATGTTTGGGTTCTCTTTCAAGATTTCTTAGGTTAAGTGCATGTGGCGTTTCTTTATCTTCGATTTATCACCAGTATGGATGTTTGGTAAACGATACTATACATTCGTTCCACAAGTATAGTTCAATTTCAATTTTCACAAATATTTAAAGTATAATTAATTACTAAAGATTTTTCAAAGATTCTTACTTTATGTCGTTTGATTGATCACCAACATTTTTTTAGGAAAAACATTTTTTAACTCTTGGTCACGTGATCACATTTTCCTTGAAAGCAAGGAAAATATTTTCCTATAGAAGTGTATGTTTTATATTTTATAAGGTAATTTACATTTTTCTGGAAAATTTCACTTTTAATCAAACAATTTGCAATTTATTTTTCATGAAATTATTAATAAGAAAATATTTTCTTTCCAAGTAAATTTCATACTTGCAATCAAATGCAACATTAGATAAATCTAATTAATAATGCATGTTGAATAAGTAAAATTTAATATCATTTCCCTAATAAACCCTTTCATTTATTAAATATTCTATTTTATATAATGCTATTTAACAGATTATAATGCACATTAAATTAAATAAAGGTATAAGAGAAAATTAATATCAATATTACATTTTTAAAAGTAAAGTGACCTATATTTTGAGATTGATAAAAAATGAAAATTAGACTACCTTTATAAGATAATATTGGTGAGAGGACTAATGTTGTCAAGAGGGGTGGACGTCTGAACCGGAAAACTGAAAAACTGAATCGGCCCGAACTGCTGTTCGGTCTGATTTTTTCAGAACCCGGGTCGGTTGGCGGTTTGGAGACGGCCAAACCGACTCAGGCCAGTTTGGTTTGGCTAGGCAAACCCTTCTAAACTGGTTTAACCGAATATTTTAACCAGACTAATTGAATATAAAAAACGTGTGTTCAGATAATCTCGCATGGAAAGCATTAAAGTAACATTCGCTGACTAATTCAAAATGCACAATTTACAATTCAGACTTCCAAACTCAAAAATGAAAATACCAATCTCATTATCTTAACTCAATTTGAAACCCTAACTTTGCTTTGCTGCTTGGCTGCTCACTTCTTCCTTCTGTCGCCACTATTGCTAGAACGCCACTCTCCGTCCCTGCTGCTCGGCTGCTCCCTTCTTCCTCCGCCGCTTGCTAGAACACCACTCTCCGCCCCTGCTGCTGCTTCGCTTCGCCTCGACTCGACTCAACTGTTGGTTGCTGCTCCCTTCTTCCCTTACGCTGTCTATTTCCTTGCTTAATGTCGAGAGAGAGAGAGCGGTTGCTGAAGTGCTGATGCTTGTGAGTTGTTAGATTTTCTTATTCTTTTACCTTTTGGCTATAATGGGCCCAAAACTTTATTTTTTTTAAAAAAAAAAAAGAGGGAGCCCAAACTGCAACCCAACCCGATCCAAGCTGACCCGTTGCTGATCGGTTTGGGTAGGGTTGATTAGCCCGTAGGGCCGGTCTCGGTTTGATAATCTGCAAACCGACTTAAAGAATGGTCAAGCTCGAGTCCGGGCCAAAACCGACCACCCCACCCGACGACCCAGCCCTATTGTCAAGTTGTCAATCACAGAAGCTAGACAGCTAGACCTATTTGGATTAATAATTATAGAAAAGAATAAACAAGTTTGAATCTTCCACTAACAATAATTACGAAATCAGGAGAGATCGGCTTACACATGCACTTGAATTTTTCTTTGAGCTCTGTTTTGTGTTCACTTTTCATGACGCGAAAATAATAATCAGGGTATAAGATCTGTTCGAAGTAATTTGTAGGTGTGGCTGTCCCGATAGCTATGATGGTGGCTGGGCCTTCAGCACGTTGAGCACGGCAAATCTCCTCAATTGTGACCATTTTATTTACTGGCAAAATGAAAATTTTAAGCTCTGAGGTGGTGGTTGAGAGAAGGGGTAAAAATGTTTTAGTTTGATAAAGTGAAGCAAAACATTTAGAATATATAGTGATCATAGAATCAGTATTACGTAACAATTACAAAAATAATATGAAAGCACACTGATAAAATAAATGAGGAAAAGGGATAGAAATCACTATTAAATGATAATACACAATAAAGAGCAACAAGTAAACCGTTATATAAACAAACAAGGCAATTATTAAGTGGACACTACATTAACTATCACGACCAAAAAAAACTATATGCGCTAATAAAACCAAGTCCCTATAAATACCCCACCTCAACTCGCAAATAAACTTATTTTTATCATTTTTCACTTCACCCAAAATCTAGCAAACCCTTAAAACACCCTTCAGTGTAGCAGATTCGGTGACTTGGTTCAAAACTTATTTGAACCACTCTTGATGCGATCATCAAGACTGAATCATTAGCACCGTCTGCGGAACCTAGTTTAATTCTCACGAATTTCCTCAAAGTTTCCATCCAAACTACAAAAAATCAGCGTCAAAATCGAAATTAGCATCGGATTCTCTATGGAAAAAAGTCATGAGAAAAATCTGGGAAACGACAGAGGAAATGGTGGATTTGAGCTTCGATCGTGCTGGAAATGCTATTAAATTGAAGGGAAATGTCAAGGATGTAGGAGATTCTACACTGTTGCTGTTTCCTTCACCCAGATAAGTAGCCAGCTTCTGATCCCTCACGTTCTCATACAATTCGATTGAAAATCAAAAAGTTTAATTGTCATTTTACATTGGTTCATGTGATACCTAAGCATTCAAAGCTGTAATTGCCTTGGCCTACGATTCGTTTTGTTGTTCCGTCAATTCTTTAATTATGGTCGAAGTTCATTAGCATCCTATCCTAATCGGTTTTGTTGTTCCGTCAATTCTTTAATTATGGTCGAAATTCATTAGCATCCCAATCAGAATGACCTTAATTTCCAGAATGATATCATGTTTTCATTGATCAATTTGAAAATGCAGCTGTTATAATTACAAGTGATCCTCTAATTCTGATTGGTTTTTGTTTCGAGATAAACTTAGTATCCCTAAGGGTTTATGTCTGATGAAGGTGTTGTTCTTATCTTGAATATCTTTTTGAGTCTTACAAATACATTATTTACATGACTGGTTATAGCATTCTGTGTACTCTTCTTATTTTCGATGATGAGATAAGTAATCGATCTTAGATTCTTATGTGATCTGATTTTTAATTACTGTATTCAAGTGCTGTCCTTTATTTTTTGAGGTGATATTGTGAATTTGAAGCTCCTAGAGTTTTGATCTTTTGTTAATTCAGTAAGTGATGTCTTCAGAAGCAAATTCAAATGGCGTGGGATTAATTTTCAGAAGTTTACACTACTTATTAGAAGTTTTATTTCTGGAGAGAGTGCAATGGCCAGAGTTTTATTTCTGCTTCTACACAGAGTTTCGTATCATTTTTTTCCATTTTGCTGAAGATTTCATTGCTAATTATAACTACCAAGGCAGTGATCTGTTCGGAATGCAATCCAGGATAATTCCCAATCTCGACCGTTTTGTTTTGAATTGAATTTCATGAATGCAATAGTTTCCACATTGCAGAATTCAAAGCCTTAGTTTATGTTTCTTTTAACTTTAACTAAATTGCAGGGTTTGAGGTTCCCGGAATTGTGGTTTATGTTGATTTAATAGTCATTTGGTTATTCTGGGACAAGTTTACCTAAAACCGAATAGAAGGGATTCTCAGCAGTTCATGCTTAGTCTAGATTCGTTATTCTCTTGAAAATTAATATGTGATCGCTTTGTTTAATCACTAATTGTTCTTAAATGAAACTTTTGATCAGTCATTGCACAGGTGGTAATTTTGGCTGGGAAAAGAAGCCGGTCTTTGAGTGCAGTTAATTCATTCATAGTTGATCTTCCGGCTGATGAGGGGTGAAATCAGTCATATGGAAATTGAGATCAGCAAAAGAATAGTCGAGATTGGAAGCAAAAGAATAGATGCAACATGCTTGAAGATAATCTGTTCTCTATGGTATTGGTCATGATCGGTGAGTGTTCGTTTTATGAAGTAGTTGTAAGTGCGGCCATCATGGAGGTCACATTATTGAATCAGCAAAAGTGGAGAAAACCAGTGAAATTGATGGTGGAGAATAAGAGACGATGTGGGTTGACAGGTGAACGGTGATAAGGTGATCTCAACTAAGGAAAATCAGGTCCGGCAATAAAAATAGGAGGATGATTGGTAACAAGCTGGAAGGGATGGTTGTAGTATTGTCCTCTGTGTAGCAATGGAGATAAGGTATATTAATGAATGACAGGAATGGGTATTATCGCAGGGGAATCAAAGAGAGGAGAACCAAATATACTTGCACAAATTATTGTCCAGCTGACGATGTAATAAAAAAGCGATAGGGGCATTGACGAATGGTTCAGCTTCGAATGATGAGTAATTCTAGTTTTGGTCAGTGAACCAAGGGGAAAACTTGATAGGCAAAGAAGTTGAGCTACATTCACTAGTGAATTTCATTCAGTAAGCGGAAAACGATGAATAGGAACCAGTAAGAGGAGAATTAGCGATCAACGGCTGATGAGATTGTGCTTGCCATAGGGTATTTTTAATCACAAGCGAAAGATATTGTCCTTTAAGTCTGGTGGTCGACACCTTTCAAGTTTCGACAGTAAAAAGGCAAGGAAGGGAACCTCTATCCAAAAGTGATTAGATTTGATGAACGAATTGGTGAAGTTGGGGAAATCACAGTATTGTGGTGGTGGAGGTGACAATGAGCAATTGCAGATGGTAAGCGTGCTAACTAGGATTAAAGATAACTGATCTTTAATGAATAAGCGATGTGGGATGCAGTTAGCGATGTGGGGCATGAAGAGCGATCACTCTCCCGTGATGAATATTGAAGAAAGTGATGGAATATGATTGATCAAACACTAGACGATAAATAAGGGTGATTATTGGCCAGCGAGAAGCAGAAAGCATGACTTGTGATAGATGCGAGACGTAACCAGCTATGAAGATAAGATGTGATATATGCAAGACGTAACCAGCGAGGAGGGTGAGATTCAATTAGCGATTTGAGGAAGATGCGATCAACTATGTGAGAAAAACATGATTTGCTGGGAGAAGTGAAAGCTGAATAAAAGATGAAGGCGGTGTAGTGTTCGTTTACAGAGTTACTTTATGGGAAGTAGGAGGTGGTGTTATTTTAGTGATTAAGGTAAAGTGGTGCATCTTTTTACTGTATTGAAATTGAGAAAATGATATTATTTAAATGTAAAGGATGATAGCAAGAAAGAGGAACAGAAGATGAAGTGGATAACAAAGGATAAATAACTAAGTGAAGGTAGGAATACTGCAGTGAACTTAGAACAAAAGAGGTTGGACATAGTGACTGATATAAGGCAGGTAAGAGTTTAAAAACGTTGGCATTCCTTTCTTATTCTTAAAATTTCTAAAGTTTTCCTGTTCTTTTTGTGATAAGTACAGGATCGCTTATAAAGCGATAATAAATGAAAACACGTAAGGACGATATATTCTTGAAAACCACCTAATGTGGTACATGCCTAAGGACAATATATTCCTGAAGGTCACCTAATGTGGTAAATGCCTAAGGGCGATAAACTATTGAAGGCCATCTAATATGGTATAAAACACTCAATTAGAGTGCATATAAATGCCTAAGGACAATATATTCCTGAAGGTCACCCAATGTGGTAAATGCCTAAGGGCGATAAACTATTGAAGGCCATCTAATATGGTATAAAACACTCACCTAGAGTGCATATACATGCCTACGGACAATATATTTCTGAAGGTCACCTAATGTGGTAAATGCCGAAGGGCGATAAACTATTGAAGGCCATCTAATATGGTATAAAACGCTCACCTAGAGTGCATACTTAAAGACGTTTGCTTAGAACGGGATTATAAGACGCTCGCCGGAGCGCATACTTAAAGACGTTCACCCAAAACGCGATTATAAGACGTTCGGTCAGAACGCAAGATAAAGACGCTCGCACCGAGCACGATTGTAAGACGTTCGCCCATAACGCAGTTTAAAGCCGCTCACCCAGAGTGCATACTGAAAGTTGCTTGCTTAAAGTGCATAACTTAAAGACGCTTATAAAGCACATCATACATGAAGATACTTAAAAAGCAGTATATTATTGAGGGCGATTCAATGTGATAAAGTGCTCAAAAGTGATACATTGTCAAATGTCCTTTAAGGTGGTTCATTTTACAAGTGATTCAAAATTAATATAAGTGCGCGATTGTGGGTAAGGTTTTCAAAATTATTGTCACACTCTTCAAAAATACTAAAAGCATTTTTTTATGAGAATGGGGGGTTATGATCCTAGAATCGGTATTATGTAACAATTATGAAAATAATATGAAAGAACACTCATAAAATAAATGAGGAAAAGAGATATAAATCGCTCTTAAACAATAATACACAATAAAGGGCAACAAGTAAACCGCTATATAGACGAACAAGGCGATTACTATGTGGACACTAAATTAACGATTATGACTAAAAAAAAGCTGTATGCGCTAATAGAAACCAATCCCTACAAATACCCCACCTCAACTCGAAAATTAACTTAATTTTCTCATTTTTTACTTCACCCAAAATCTAACAAATCCTTAAAACACCCTCTAGTGTAGCAGATTCGGGTGACTTGGTTCAAAACTCATTTGAACCACTGTTGATTTGATCATCAAGATTGAATCATCTAGATAGACGGAGAAAATGATTTTATGAATATAAGACTCATGTCCTAGGGAATCAAACTCTGCAAATTGGTTTAGCCTCTTTCGTACCCAATCTTCAGATTAATTATAGTTGAAATTGTGGGTAAACTAAAATTTTTTATTATGATAATAATTAACAAAGCTGACCACTACAAAAACGTGAATGTGTGTGTGTGTGTGTATTTTCAAAGTTTCAAGTCTGAAAGTGATCCTTAGCCAAACATATGACACCACTCTTGGTTATGACCACAAGAAACAATCAGTTCTCATCTAATCCTTTTTCTGATTACATTTTATCATTTTGAATTTTGTTAGAGTTGTCATTAGTTTTTATTCCTATACAAGCATTAAGCTGCAAATGGTAGTACCATGCGTTTAATTGGTAAAAGAAGTAAATGTTACATATATTTTTTTAAAAACATTATTTGTCTAGACCAGGGTTCAGGACAGCATAATAAAATGTCTATATATGTTTCCATAAAAAGGCAATTTGGAAACAATTTTCTAGTACTCCAAGATTGCCCATGAAGAGCCAACATATGTATTAAACAGCCCCAATTTAACAGTAAATTTGGGTGGGAAAAAGAATTTTCTATACATTTAAATCTCATTCTTTTCAAGCAGTGCATGTTTAATGTAAGGTGGAAAAAATCCAAATAATGTTGGGGAGAAAAGGGGAAGCGGGCATTGGGTAAAAATGAGGTGGTTTAGAGTATATCCAGAATAGGGTTGCTAAATTTAGTTTGACACAAATAATAAAGTAGGCTTTTAAGTGATTTTTAAGTGATGTGTAATAATTAATAAACATGCTAAATTTAACTATTAGTTACTAACAACGCATTGGATGTGTTAAAATTAAACAATTATTATAGTTAAAGTCAAGTCAAGATTTGACGTTAAAATTGTAATTAACTTTTTTTTCTGAAAGAAGAAGTTGTTAAAAAGATTCTTTTCAACACTTTAAGCATTCACATTGGTGTTGTTAAATTTAAATATCTATATAAGCAAAAAGTGTATTTTAAATTATTGCTAAATGACACATATGAAAGTTTAATTTAATAACTATTAGAGTGTCACATTGACAGTATTAAAACAAAATTACTAAAATCTATTCAAGTCTAAATGAGCCCCATTTATTATCAAAAGGCATTGGTCAAACTTGATTAAATAAATAAATAAAGAATTTTTTTAACGACATTAAATTCTAGCAAAGTGTTAAAATTGTTGTTAAAGTTAACAGTAAAGTTAACAACTCATCCAAAAAATTTTTTTTAACAACTTCCTTAACACTACCAATATAGGTATTTTTTTGAACTATTACCTAACAACTTTACTAACAACCTAATTTAACACTACCAATGTGTATGCTCTTACTAAAACACATTCATGAAGCTATTATTTTAGGCTGCTAATTAATATTTAATAATGTACTAAAAATGTTAGTTAACACCTCCAATATAGACAATTTTTTTATAAAAATAGAACAGGTTCCATTTGTGGTCCTAATCTATTTTTATAGAAAAACTGCCAATATAGATGCCTTTTTTATTTATTTATTTTTATTTTTATTTTTTTTTTTTGTGGATACAAATATAGATGCTCTTGTTGAACAGCCATGGAGGATTGGTAAATTTTAATTTTAATAAAATTACTCATTTTTTGATAAAGAAATTGGAAAATATTGTCCCATACGTTGTGTCCCTCTTGTTAAGTCATATGGCTCTAGAGTCCAGTCGAACCCAAGGAATAATTTGTGCATATGCTTATCCTTTTCTGTCAAAACTAATTTCCTATCATTTTCAGAGGAAACAACTCCTAAATTATGGTTGATTGAGATGGTTTTGGGTGACAAATATGATAAGCAGTGGCCATCTCTCCCTTGAAGGGTGATAGTTCATAGACTAACCGACGGCGGTGAGGCCATCACAAGTGCTCAGGGTTGCCGGGGACACATAATGCGTGCTGACATAAACGTGCAACTATCTATTGCAAAACCCTGTCACCATTTACCTTATCAGATATTTCATGACACTTTTAACATATCTATCCAACTCACGATGATCACTTTTGAAGAGTCTAGAGTGCACCCACCCTCCTTTGTCTTTGATGCTTCGTTTCCTGGCTCCAACCTTGTTCTTCTGTGTTTGTATTTGCATGCTTTCTCTCTCATCATAGAATACAAGCTTTGCCAAGCCACACATTACTAAGAACATATCCCTACATAATCTTAAGGCCATTACCCTTCCAAATGAAACATGGATTCTAGCCATGCAACGTCGAACTCTCATGTTAATCTGAATGAATCATCCTTTCATGAGCAGAAAGCAAATTACAAAGATAAATAAGAACTAAGGAAACAGAGAAATGACAATCCAACCAAATCCTTCACATTGAAAGGATTGGAAGATGCCAATCCTTCACATTGAAGTTGAGGGACATCCAACCAAATCTTGATTTATAGAATTGGACATAGGAATACATTCTTAAGCATATAGGGCCAGCTAGAAGCCAAAGCCACTTTCCAGAAAGAAATGCATGCTAATCCGTTCACTAGGCTTTTCCCCTCCTTTTCATTTTTCTTTTTCTTAATTCAATGCCATTGAAAACAAATTCCAGTTTATCCAAAAATAATTCTATCAGTAGCCCATCCGGCAGTTATTTGAAGGCATATTTTCGGTTCATGGACATTGACTGTGAAACCCGTCCTGCGGAGCATAGATTTCAATTGGGTAGTTTTCCAACAAAATTCGGTGGATATCCTGCAAAATGACGATCAATTTCTTAATGCTCCCTACAAAAAGATACACACTACATTCACAAATGAATCCTAAACTGCCAGGTTCTTTTGAAAATGGCAAGGAAAGACAATATAACTGATATTATCACATACACAATTGGATGCTCAAAATTTGTAGCTCAAAAAAATAAAAAATAAAAATAGCATAGCATGATTAATCCAATTAAGCATCCTCAGAGAAAAAGAGAGAGCCAAGTGATGGGAAAAAAAGCCAAACTGCAAATAGCAATGAATTATAATTTATAATAGCAGATGGATACATCGAACAGTACACAGGGAACAGAATACAGAAAAAACAAGTCATTGATAGCTCAGGCCTCAGAATATGCAAACTGAGAGAAACTCGTCAGCAATGCTGGTGAAAAGTGAAAAAACAATATGCACAACCAAATATTGAAAGGGCAATAATATCCCCATGATTAGAATAATGTCATCTGTTACAAATGGTAGAAGTTCACTTAAATTTCCGCCTGCTTCTATTGAAGGCCAAGAACCACACTCAGAAAACACAATCCACAGCAAGCATACGTAAGTGTGCTTCATGTACACTTCGTCTATCATCCATGACGGATTGAATGATTTTACATAGAAGGCCAACTATGTCTACCGAGTTTGTCAGGGACATTAACATTTCTAATAAACTGCTTTGTGGCTTGTAAAGCATAGAATTTTAATGGGATTGGCATGTAAATTCAGGCATGTGATACAATGACATGTTTCTGTCAGAATAATAGCAATGGACGAATACTAAATAAGAATAGCTAGGTATTCATTTACCAATACACAAATCAAATTAATGCTTTCTACAACATAGAGCTCTATTTTCTTTTTCTTTATTTCCCCCAGGGAAACAGGCAAACATTGTAATCATCATACTTAATTACTTTTCCCGCTAAAGACCTGTATGGAAATGGTCTTTCCAAACTCAATATTTTTCCTAGAATCATTTCTAACCACTAGTTCTTTTTTTTTTTTTTAAATTATTATTACTATTATTACTATAATAATTAATTAATTAATTAAGTAATCAATTAATTTTCACATTTCTCCATAACGCTTCCTTACCTCCTAACCACACATCTTCAATAAGAGCCAGTGTTTGGAGAAGCAGTTCTTAAAAAATCAATTCCTAACAAGGCCTAAAAGTCCCATGTATGTACCAGGACCGAAGTACAATCTTTGCTAGATAAAACCGTGCACATAGGATGGCAATAGACAAGAATGAACATTGTTTAAGGTAGAGAAAAAGTCAACCTAAAGAAACACAGAATCAGTTAATCGAAAGGGACCTGAAGCTTTAGACTCTACTTCAAAAGACGCTCCGGGGTAGCTCAAGTAGTAAAAGTATTCCAATAGGCAATCCAATCCAAATGGAAAAAAAAAAAAAAAAAAAAAGAAGCACGGTATGAAATATGTTCAGTTGTTACTCACTGAATCACTGATTTTATCAACAGTAAATATTTTCATAAAAAATAAAACTGACACATGCCAAACTTCCAAAAAAATCAACAAGAATATGACATCCCTGTAAATTCTAGTTACCAGCTGAAGACTGAAAATCTAGTGAGAGCATGGAATAAGGAGGATCATTATCTTACCAGTACATAAAAATAAGTTCATCTCGTGAAGAAAAAGTTCGTAAAACAATTTGCAAAGTGCACCAGCGTCCTCTGGAGTCCAAAAAATATTAAAAATGATTTCTCTTGTTTCAAAACTCAGCTAGACTTTAACACCATCATTAAATAGGTATAAGCAGCAGTGATTTTAATCCTCCACTCTATGGCTCAGAAAAGAATTCCCCATAATGGATAAATAGAATAATAATACCATAATAGTAATGAGTTTCCAGTACTTTCAGGGCTGCAGTAGGTCATTTATTGCATGAATGTCATCATCATAAATCTAGGGCCATATAAGGCCTTTGTCGTTCATCAAGAGTTGATCACAGCCAAATATGCATCTTTCTTACAAAACACTATGTACAAGTTTGACATCTTATTCAGGCTGTGATGCATTTTTGGCCGCATGGATTATGAGCAATACGGTCTTAAAAGGAAGTTAGAGATGACAGAATGTCAGAAGGAAGTCTTCTGGGTCACAGTCCCACAGGGAATTAAGGGGAGAAGTAACAAGGTTCCGTAAACAACTTGGTGAATACTAAAACTAACGATTTTCAGTAAAATACTTTACTTGTCATATACAGCTCAAAGGAAACAGATTCACACTACATGATCTCTCATGGCAATAGCTGAATAAGAACATATATGCTAATTATATTAAAATATTACTTATCATGGATACTAAAATCTTAACAATAGATGTTCAATGAAGGATAAGTGAATCAGTAGAAAAATGATTAACAGACAATAGATAGAACCATGGTTTAGCCCCATACAGGTTTTAAAATGAGGGAGCTTTTAATAACTTGGCTAAGTGGAAAGCCAGGAAGGAAAATATTTGAAAAGTTGTACATCTATCTTTGAACCATCGATGGAGAGAAAGCTATTACAAGATATCTCCACGAAAGGAGATGGGAAATAACATAACTTGGTTGAGCCAAATGCATTAAAGATGAGAACCAAAGAATTATATTTCATAGCAATAGCATCATAACAGGACGGAATTATATCAGCATAATATTTATGAATAATATAGATAAGATATTGTGGACATGTTGAACTCCTTTGTAAATAAGAACATTAGTTTGCTTGGAGAATCAGGCCCTGACTCTGAAAAGCATGCGGGGCTATCAAGATCATGAGAATGAGAGAGCATGGTAGCGTAATAGATTAAATTATGTCAGACGCTAAACAGAAGGAAGATTGAGTGCTTATGGATTCTACTATTACCTTGGGATCAGGGTAAGAGGTCACCCGGTCATTGCCTCCTGTAATTGGGAGAACTAAAGGTTAGCTGATCTTGTAGCCATGATTTGCGCCATAATGGTGCATGAAAATGGTTTCTCTTTTACCTTACACCTGCTGCTGGTCTTTCTTGAGTTTTTCCACGGAGTTCGTTTCCTAATTAATAGCCCTCTTTATTCCTTGTGAAATCACATTTGATCCTCTTAAGTCAACATTTCATATCTTGTGGGATGTGCAAAGCCATAATTTCCCTCTTAATGCACATCTTTTTCTTTTACAAACTCATGAATCCATTCATTGACTTGAGGGCACAAGGGTTAACTTTAATGACAAAACAAAAACCATAAATTGCACATCTCAAATGATATGCATGTTGCAATGACACAATGGGCTGGGTAGCTTTTACGACCTGCTTTCTAAAAGAATTTTTCTACGTGAACACTTAAACCATTCCCAAAATAAGAAAATAGACAGACCAAAACTTTGATTTATTATCCAATTGGCACCAATGCAAAAAATCCTTGTTCCTTTTTTTCCCCTGGATTACCCTAAGTATAAAGTTAACAATCACCAAATGAAACAGGATCCCATTTTCATATAATGCAAAAACAATATATACACCAAGTAATAATCAAACACCAAAATCATAAAAACAGTATAACCAGTGAACCCCATTTCTTGTACATCAAAAGTATGGCAATCAATTTGCATACCCCTCATTCAACAAAAGCCATCTAGCAATTTCAATTAATCAAGAAAAATGTAGGAGATTTCATCAATTCACCTCAAATCCCAACGCGACACTGCCTTGGTCCGCCAGTTAACGTTCCGGATCTCCCATTACTTGGAAATCCAACGCCCAAATCCCCGCAAAACACCTTCAACAACCTTTCTCTTGTCCTCCATTCTTTCGCCTCAAGTCTAACCCTCGAAAGCATCCTTAAGTTGAACCCTACATTCCCGTTTTTGTTCCTCTCATTATTTATCCCATCCACGACCCATTTATCCACAAAACTCCCAGCAGCAGCGAAATTCGCCTTGAAAGATGTCTCATTTTTGGTATCCTGGTAAAAGGGCGGCACAGTGGTATCCGAAAGGGACTGGGATTGATAAAACACCACTGCTTCGATATGATCATAATCAATTGTCATTTTCTTGTTCGGATTCCGCGCAGTAAGCCGAGCTTCCGAGGTGAATGAAACAAGCGAATCGTTGATAATACTAAAGTTTGAGAACGAAAACGAGTCGACCCGGAATTCAGGAAGCTGGGGCCGAAGCACAAGCCATACAATGAAGGTGATGGTACCGAAGATGACAATAAGTCCTATAATGAACGCAAAGATGCGGCGAAGACAGGTGGCTCGGCGGACCAAGTCAGGGTCAGGCTGGTAACTTTGTTGGGAGTACGGGTAGTTTTGGTAACTGCTGTAGGCATTCGGCGGCGGTGCAGCGTAAGCGTAGGCGGCGCCGGCCGGCGCCGGATTAGCGGAGTAACCATTGGGATTGACCGGATATCCTGTGACGGGCCTGTTGGGTTCTTCCATAGCCCCCCCGAATTACAACAACATTTGGGGAATATTTTGAGATCGGAAAGTTTCAACCTTATTCAGTTATTACGCGCTTTGTGCGAGGGAGACAGTGAGTGACACACAGGAGATTTAAGGCTGTGATTCCCATTACGGCAATGTTTGTGTATTTTACCTTTTATTAATAAATAAATAAATAAATAATCAATAAGATGTTGGGTTTAAGGGTCAAACCAGACCGTAAGCAATTTTCTGAAGTAACATGTTGGGATTTGGAGTTAGACTTTTAATCACATAACATGACAAGTGAGAGTTGACATCATGTCAGATCTGTTTCAATAACCAAACGTAATATTATTTTAGGATTTTACTGGTATGATGTATTCTTATTTTATATTGATTTGAGCCTTCAATTTTGAGCTTCCTTGATTGGGAGTGCTTGATTCAATCAAATTCTATCCTTGATTGGAATTGCATGATTCAATCAAATTCTGTCCATAGTACTCATCATTTGATCGTTTTCTTTAAGTAGGTATTATGAACTTATGGCAAATCATGTCATATTGTCTAAAATTTTTCGAGATCTAATGGAAAATATTTCTTTAGTAGGGTTTTCTTTGAAGACCGCATAAGGTCACAAATAAAATTTTTGAGTAAAATAGAGTTGATTTGGGAGTTGTTTCCCTTTTCTTTAAGTACAATTTGAGAATTGTAGAGGTGGAAATAGTGAGTCGAAACTGGATCAAATGAACTTTTATTACAGCTAGAACAATCCCAATTGGTCTTTAGTGGTGTTGGTGGGAGTCTATTCATGAGTTACTAATACTTACCATCTTGTCCCAAAAAAGATGGTCTAGTTTTCCTTTTCCTTCCCTCTCAAAATAAATATGGATTAGTTTAAAATAATTGAGATATTAGTTCTCTTATATAACCCAATTTAATATGCATAGTTATAAAAAAAATAGAATTACTAAAGTGAAATAATTAATAAATTAAAGGGTATAATAGGTAAATGATGTTAAAATTTACGTTTCTAATTCTATTAAATAAACTTTTCTTAATTTATATGAAAAAAGGAATAAAATCTTTTTGGAACTGAGGCAGTAGCGTTTATTAAAGATATTTTTTCATCATCCATATAGACTCCAATATTATTAAAGATATTCACTAATAAGTCTTGGCATATCAATAAACATCTCTTAATATATTGTGAGCAATAATGACTAAGATTCAATGTTGAACACATCTAATCAAACACTTAAAACAGGTTATAAATCATAACAATATAATTATCATTATACAATTTTGATATTTCTATGATTGGGTGAAAATTGTTGTGAATTAAAAGAGATCTAAGTCATATTAGCATAAATGCCTCTTGTTTTGTTGGGATCCGTTGATGAAGATGATAATAAATATATTAAATATAATTAGACATCGCCATAACACAGTCTTCTATTTAGGATTTTATTATTTTCTTTAATTTTATTTCTTGGTCACAAGTCAATTAGATTCTATTTAAAAGATCGGAGTTGGAAATCATTTTAACCCGGTGGTTGAGGACTGTGAATAAAAAGAGATGTTTCGAGTTATACTGACGCATCATAAATGCCTCTCATTGTATTGTGAGCCCTTCGTGATGTCCAATTTAGGGAAAAAAATGACTCCTATTACATCTTCAATTAGTGTAGCTATCTCTGCTGTATATGTTATGATAAAATGGTAGTTCATAGAATCATTTCAGTACAAAGAGCACTAACGGATACTCATCATCAAGTTGTTTCGAAGTTTTCAAATGATGCTCAAAGGTAACATTTCATCATATATGGAAACAATGTCAAAGAATTATACAACATATAGCATCATGTTCTACCAGGTTTCCTAAAATGTGGCTGGGAACAGGAAATAAGAAAACAAACTTATTTGAATTGTACAATGCTATACAATGTTGTGTATGAATCAAAAAACTGAAACAAGAAAAAGAGAGAAATCTGCATGTTTCCAGGGGGAATATTCATGAGTAACTTGAAAGCTTGAACAGAGAGAAGGCTAAGAACTACAAAAGCATGAAGGATAGACAAGAGAAAAGAGCTGCCATTTACAAATTCCGTCCACTGTCTTCGAGCATCATTCCTTTAAGACTTTTAGCTAGCCAAATAGCCGTATCCCTGGGAGAAACCTTTTCTTTTCCAAATGGTTTTAAGATGACAGCAAGTTCTTCCAGTCTATCCTGCTGAAGCAAGTCAGCAGACAATTCCAATAGTCCTTCAAGTGCCTCTGCTCTCTGCTTGAAGGATGTAACATCCAATGTTTCCTTCACAGGTGCTTCCTCTGATTTGGAAGGGCTAGGTTTTGTGACTCCTACTGTATCGGGTTTGGAAACCACAGGAGTGCGATTGGTGGGATTCGTGACATCCATTTCCTTAGTGACTGGATTTTCAGAAACATTTGGACTCATTGTATTTTCGGAACTAAATGATTTTGGAGCTGAAGGAGAAGCTGGAGCGTTTGCATCCAAATCATTCCTAGCGACACTTATCAGTTTCCCAGTATCCATTTTCTTTTCAACATTTTCCATTACTGGCTGCTCAGTCCCGACACGGAAGCTACTGTGACGGATTACATGTATCACATCATCAAAAGCTGGTGGGAGATGAGAACTGGCTGGCTTTTCAATAATAGCATTTTGGAAAAGAATTCCTTTATCTGACAGCAAATTCTTTAGACTTGACGAAATTGGTGGAACTGTGGAAGAGGAAGAATCTGTCGCCATGGAAACAAGTTTCTTCTCTGTACATTCGTCATCGCCATCGGATGCTGAAGTGACATTTGACAGGGCCACAACTTGAGGCTTGCTACTGGGATGGATGATCGGACCATCCTTTTTGTCCTTTAGTAACTCTTCACAGCAAGGAAATGGTATCTCTGTTGCTGCAACTGAAGTCCGTTTCTCATCACTCGCACTAGCATTTGTAGCAGTATGCTCCTTGGGTTCTGCAAAAGTTCCGGCAGAAGACACTGTACATTTATCCTTAATTCCATGATTTTCATCTGGTGGAGGTATTAGCCTTTCAAAGTGTGATGAGGAAGAGATGGAAAAGCTCTTTTGAGACTCAGTGACTACAGCTTCAGTGGTGTGTGGGACGTTGGATTGACTGTTATTCCCATGATCTTCCACATATTGATATTCTAGCCTCATGGGGAGTGAAGAAGAGGCTGAAAAGGTGGGTTCAGATTCAGTGGGCTGTGGATTGTTGGGTTTATTGTCATTCCTGTTGTCTTCAGCGTGTTGATTTTCTAGCCTTTCTGGTAGCATGGAGAAGGCGGAAAAGCTGGGTTGAGATTCAGCTTCAGCAGCTCGTTGATTCTCAGATTTAATTTTATTCCCATGATCTTCAACATGTTGATTTTCTAGCCTTTCAGAGAGTGAAGAGGAGGCTGAAATGCTGGGCCGAGAATCGGTTTCAGAGATTCGTGAATTCTTGGACTTTTTATTCCCATTATCTTCCACGTATTGATTTTCTAGCCTTTCAGAGAATGAAGAAGAGGCTGAAAAGCTGGGTTGAGATTCAATGAACTCAATTTCAGTACATTGCTCATTACTTTGAAGCATCTCTAACGATAAGCGAATAAAAGGAGCTGTTGCATCATCACAGAGCTCAAATCCTTGGATTGATACTGAAGAGGATGCAGAATTGCCGATGTCTGTCTGCATTCTTTTCGATTCTACAGCTACAGCCTTTTGAGATTGCCGTACGATTTCTCTTGAACAAGGTACCCAATCAGAATTACTATCAGGTTCCCGAGAATCACTTGGATCGACCTTTATGTTGTTGTCCATCATGTTATTTGGAGTATCACAGCCCACTTGCCTCATCCATCCTGGAAATGATGGCCTTCTGGTCAGGGTAGGAGGGGTTTTCTCTCTAGTCCTCACAGAATATCCAACTTCAGCAATTGGCTTCGCAGTACCAGACCCGGCTGGAGGAATCCTCTCGTGTCTAGGTTTAGTTTTCGGAGTAGTTTCCACGACAGGTAACTGCAGGTATTGAACATCAATTAATACCAATCTCACTGCAAATATTAGTGAAGAGAAAAGAATGATATTGGCACCTGGTGCTTTGAAGACTCTGTTCCTTTTATGCGTTTCGTGGAATCAGAGTTGTCCTTTACTGATAATCCCGGTGGGATCTTCACATTAGCCTTAACAGCACTTGGTTTGGTTACTTTTGCAGATGCTTCAGTACGTCTCTGGTTTCCCATATCGCTCACTTTTGTACCGTTCCCTCCCATGGGAGAACTGCTTTCTCTGGTTTTTTCTTCTTTTAGAGCCATCATAATGTTTTTAATTGCTTTTGGTTGCTTAAAATCAGTTTCAGATCTCCTTTCCTGGTGTGGGGGTTTCATAACATCATGTTCCTTAGTCTTTGTAGGAGTCATGTCAGTTTTTTGTTGATCCTCACTCGGCCGAGGCTGCTGCTGGCAGGTGAAATCATCATCAATAGAAGCTGAATCTGTATCAACAGCTTTATTGTTGCCACTGGAAATAATATCCTGCATATTTCTCTCAGTAGACACCAAGCTCTCTCTGTCACTGCAAGAACTGTTGCTACTTTGGCTTTCACCCATGCTCCTCCGTGGGTCTCGACCTACAGAAAGAGGTTTTCGTGGTGAATTTGCAGCAGGAGGACTATAGGAGTGGCGGTACTGTTCAACATAAGGTTGTAAATATGGGTGCTTTAGCATATCCGATGCCTAGCAGACATTGTAAACGGATTGTCAGAATTAGAAATTAGAACGCTATCCTCATAATCAGGGCACGAAGCATATACTACTATTTGCAAACTGATATTTGGGAAGTGCTTACAGTAGGTCGATGTTCAGGACTTTTTCTTAGCATGCCCTTGATTAGAGTTTTCCTGTGAGTAAGACATGTTCCAAAGTGTTTCAGTATGTCACAGCATCATAAGGACACATACAGGAAGCAAGAAAATGAACATAAAGGTAGCCAAAAGGCTGTCGTAAGACTAATTCTTGGGAATCATCAACCATAATGAAATTGCTCAGTATTTCATTGTTACTGGACGTCGATGTTTCTGAACAAACTATTACCGATGGAGAAGCAAGCCATATGACCAGACTCGGTAATGTAACGTTAGAAATTATATACTAAACTCGACCCAATGAAAATATTTGGAGGCCTCCAAAGCAGGATATAAGAATTTTAACAGTAAATCATTCAGAATAATATTCTTGATGATATATCCGGTAACATAGGAAATGCTGAACAATGTCAACTATACTTCATAACCAAATTATTACTTTGACAAAGTACGAAGGAACTTCATGGCGTAATTCTCTCTCCGATAACATAATAAGACCAGAATCAACCATTTGAAATGGCCTTAACAAAGTGAAAACCTGGCTTTCAATTGGGTGGCTAGAAGGACAATAATTCATAAGATATTATAGCACAAGAACAATAATCACCATGGAAAGTTGACTCACAAGAATGGGGAGTAACATGCAGGCAAAGGGCCAATAGATGATCGGTTGATCTTGCTTATTAAGCCTGCCATGTCCTAAACATAAATGCAAGAAGCATTAAAACATATGTGAAATGAATAAGGATCCCATGCCCTTGATACACGGGAAATGAAGGCAAAAGGTTTTAAACAAATAAAGCAAGAAAATTAATCTAGTCTATCAAATATGCAAAATATATAGTAGCTTCAGCTACGATCCCTCAGTAATGCAGAAGCATGGACACATATCTGAGCCAGTTTGCACGTACAAATGTGTCTATGATCATGGAAAAAATCTTCAGTGAGGCGGTAACCAGGTTTGATTGTGCTCGATAAACATGTAATTGCTTGACAGAAGGTATACAAAACAAATAAACATGTAATTGCTTGACAGAAGGTATACAAAACAAAGTAGAAAAATAAATACACTTGCAGGTAAAATGAGCACTGCAGGGCAGAGGTGAAGGAAAGGGGGCCAATATTCACAAATGAAACTAGAATCTACCTTCATGAGTAATCCATAGCAAAATAAAGCAACTAGGGCAGAAGAAGGAAAGAATTAAAACAAGGAAGGAAGTCTTACGAAGGCCTTGAATGCAGGACGATGAGCAGCCATTTCGTATACACAGCAGCCTGATCAAATATGAAAACATCGAGTTGAAAAGGAGTGGTGGAGAAAGTTAAATCCACGATTACAGGTTGAATTTTGTGGGAAGTGAATTTTAAGAAAATATGCAAAAATTATCACCGTGATCCTTAAACTTCCACAACAAAGTGGGATTAGGACAAATCAAAATGGTTACTGTCCTAATGCAAAAATGCCAGGTTTTCCTGAATAGGTACTTCCTTGAGATTTGGCACTACTGTCACAAATTGGTGAGCTTAAAAGGAGTGCCAAAGAGGACATACCAAGGGACCAGATATCAGATTTGAAACCATAAGGAATATCTGCCAGAAGTTCAGGACACATATAATTTGGAGTGCCAACAACCTGTGCACAAAAAGACAATGATTAGCTTCTCAAAGATGTTCCTCTAGAATGTTTTGCATAACTAAATACATAAGTGTACATCTGTCAAATCTTGGACTACAGTCAAATGGACCAACAGAAAATGATAGGAAATATGGTACAGTTTTCTGCTTCGCTGCATAACTATTATTTTACATTACTGGGGAAATAGTGGGGAAATAGGTCAGTATCGACACAGGCAAAATATATAGCTAAACTTAAAATGCATGCGAGGCACGTACCGAAGAAGCCAAATCATCTGCCTTCAAAGTTTTAGCAAGTCCAAAATCTCCTGCACCAGAACAGAAGTCAAAAGAGGAAGAAGATTATTAGTAGGGAGGTATGCGTGAAAAGGGCCTGTCTCAAAGACAACAGAAGGCAATAAATTTCAAACTCACCCAGACGAACATCCTGGTCTTTGGTAAGAAAGATGTTGGAGCACTGCCAGAAAGTACGAGGGAAATCAGTCCAGAAAATCAGTTAACCTTACAGAGAAGCTATATGTGAACCATTTAAGAAGCAATAAACTGTACTTTAAGGTCCCGATGGAGAACAAAATTGGAATGCAGATATTCAACTGCCAATAAGAGCTGTGTGAACCACTTCAAGAGTTTCTGCATGGGATACATAATCAGACAGTCAAGTAGCGAAATGATATGCTCTAAGTTACTATACCCAATAAAGAATCTTCTATTTTGCAAAAGAGCAGCATATTTGTCAGAAAAATGTAATCAAGAAAACAATGTTTATTTCTAGTGTTAAATATTAATACCTCCTCCGGAAAATATTGTCCATTTGCCTTTTTCATCAGTTCCGCCCTGTAAAAGGTCAATTATCCGAAGCTCGTAAAAATTCAAGGGAAAAAAATGATGGCCGAGTAACTACACTATAGGGCTGTTTCTAGTTAAAGATTTCATAATACAAAACTTACATATCACCACCCTCACAGTAGCCAGTAACAATGCAAACATAACAACCCTGCATAACCAGTTGAAAAATAGAGTTCTGTTTAAATTCAGTTTAAAAAACATGATCACTCCGATATCCACCATTTACTGAACTGAACAAGATCATCAAATCATTGTGGTAAGTAAAGTTTCAGTGCATATTACCTTCTCAACCCATGCTTCCTTGAATTCGACAATGTAAGGGTGTTGTATCCTTGCAATCAAGGCCATCTACACATTCAAATTTCAAACGTTTACACATGCCGAAAACACAAATTTGAGGGCAAATCTCTGAAGACCTTAAAGAAATGGCAAATGAAATGCCGAGATCATTTCAAAATGCTGTACTAATTGCACAAACAAGTTATATGAAGACGATTATCCCAGAAACTGGCGAATACTCTAATCATCATCAAACTGCACATATGACACAACATCAAAATACCTCTTGATGAGCCGATCTCCTGCAACGCTCAGTTTGTCGGGCTAATCGGATCTTCTTAAGAACATACCTAAATTTTAATTTCAAGAAGTAACAAATAAATGAAAAAAAGTCGGCATTCTGTTATTCACTAAAGCTTCATTAGAAAACTAATAGAAAAGAGCTTTACTTTTTCCTTTCCATCTTGTGATTAACCAAAATGGCTGCACCAAAAGCTCCACGGCCAATCTGCTCCATGATCTCATACTGATCCATTCTTGACTCCATCATTCACCTCTCTTGAATCCTAATACACGCTTCAACTGTATATCAAAACTTCGAACAAATTTTCATGGAGAAACCCCCATAAGATGTAATCATGGTATCTCTATTTCTCGGATATCAGAGGCCCGAAACTAGTAATAATGATTGCCCCATTATCCGAATCATCTTTCCGAGATCAACAGCATATATAACACAGAAACTCCAGAAAAGCCAATATTGACTACTATTATGTGTCGATCTTCCACATCTTCTTCTACCTATTGGCATATCCTTATTTGACAAGCAGAACTATATTCCTGGAAACGATAAGGCCAACAGATTATATTGAAATGTGGTTGAACAGATCACATGGGCATCAAGAAATGAAAATTCATCAATGGGTTCAATCAAGAGAGGCAAAAAAAGGTACCTGGACTTTGTGTTTGTTGTTTTATTGCTTTCTTGGTCTGTCGTTTAGGCCTCTGATCTAGAGAAACAGTTGTTTGAAGTGTCAAGTGTTCCTGACAGAGTAGAGTAGAGAGGGAAGAACAGATTATTTTAATAATTTTTAGTTCTTGCTACTGAAACGCATAGTTTGGCAATTAATCATAGTTAGGGAAGGTTGGTTATTACCATCATTAATAGTTGAACCTTCAGGGTAGGTGGAAAATATGCAAAAATTCTGATTGCCCTCCGTACAAATGGCTATTTTTGCCATTGAGATCAAGAATCACCCACAAGGCTCGAGCTTCAAACCTTGAAACATTACGAGATAGCATTAAAAGAAAAATTAAAACCCAACTTATATGTTTGATATTTCAATACTTAACTACAAATGGCTAGCGCAATTATGAAATGTCAACTAACTCTTTTGGTGTAGTGTAGATGGAACCAAAAGGGGATAAGATTCAATACAAAGGTAGTTAGATGTATATATATATAAGCTGCCCTTCGAGAAAAAAAAGGGTTCTTTTATGGCACAAAATTATATGCTACCTCAGAGCTATAGTGTAATTATTTCCTCTGTCCCATGAAGCTTTTATGGATCCTCCTTGTTTCCTTTTTCCATTTTCTTCCTAATAGACTTACAACTAATCATGCTAAATTTCATCTAAAATTTAATTAAAAGGTGTTGATACTAATTGATTTGATATTATATAGTAGTAAGTAGATGCGTTGATTTTAAAGTACTATTTAACTTATCGAATAAATTAAAAGCGCATTGATAATGACAAGTGTGTTAAAAGAGAGATACTTCGACAATAAGTTTACATCATTTAACATAAAATGATGTCAAAGGTGTAATGAGAAACGATATCTAAACTTTTATTAACAAATAAAAATATCTTAGTTAAAGGATGAACAAGAAAAAAAAATTTAGAACACATTGTATGAACTGTTTCTTGATACATCAAAAGATAAACATGCAATTGTTTTGCAAAATCGAAAGATGCATTTTGCGTTGAGGAATTAAACAAAGGATAATTTTCTTCTGACATGTTAGAATGGTTTCCAGTTAGTAGCATATTTATATTCTTTAGGAGGAGAAGAGAATACTTCTAAACATAAAATTCCAGTAGTCTACTGTCTATAAACAGGTTTTGCCATCTAAGCACTGACCCTTTGTGCCGTCAAATAACAGCCAAATAACTGACACACCCCCCCCCCCCACACTATGGAGGGTTTCATTATCATCATAATTCCTATTATTGATTTAACAATTATTCAATTAGTATATACATTTTCATTAAATCTCTATTCTCTATCCCTCATTTTATTTCAAATAAATATACTTTAAACTAATCATACTAGACCACTTCGACCATAAGTGTTCACTAGCGATCAAGAAACCATACTCGAACCTGTCAGTCTGTTAAATAGACTTCCTTGATGGTTGACCAATGTATTGCTCAATCGAAGAGAATACAAACATTGAACAATGTTACCTCAATTCATAGTGCTAAATTGATTGAAGTCAACAATCTAGATTACATAAAGTACGGTAAAATGTTTATTATTTCAAAGCTTATAAGTCCAAGCAAGCCTAAGTGGTAAACTGCAAGCACGAAAACCACATGGCTAGATGTCAATGCTAGACTTTAAGTACCAATAAACGAGTTTTTTAGAATACAGATTGAGAAACATATGATAATAGGGGGTCTGGGGTTGGGGACTGGGGAGAGCTTTGCCCTATGTGTTTTTTTTTTTTTTTTTTT